>LS990925.1:10809656-10964656 GCA_900464855.2 Musa schizocarpa | reverse complement strand
AGATAACCAAGCCTTTACTATAGATAGTATTCCCACATCATTCTATTGATTAGGATGTCATCCACATATAACACCAAGAAGATGATATCTCTCTTACTTACATTCCTATACACAAAAGGCTCATCTTCATTCTTAACGAAGTTATAAGGTTTGATTGTCTCATTAAATCTTATGTTCCAACTTCGGGAAGCTTGCTTTAGTCCATAAATGGATCTAAGCAACCTGCACACCTTATCTGGGTAGTCCTTGGACACGAATCCCTCATGTTGTATCATATACACCTCCTCCTCGAGGTTGCCATTGAGGAATGTAATTTTCACGTCCATATGCTAGATCTCATAATTATAGTGTGCTACAATAGCCAATAAAATTCAGATGGATTTTAGCTTGGCTACGGGTAAGAAAGTTTCATTATAGTCAATACTTTGCCTTTGACGATACCTCTTTTTCTTAAAGATTCACTTGCAACCGATAGGTACAATACCCTCGGGCACATTAACTCGGTTCCAAATTTTATTGGAGTACATTGAATCCATCTCAGAATTCATGCTTCTTACCACTTCCCGAAGTCTACACTTATAATAGTCTCCTCGTAGGTCCGAGGATAAATATCCACAACATTCTCTTCTTTAATATGTCTCACATATCTCTTAGGAGGATAATATACTCTGTCAGACCTAGGTAAAGTTTGAACTTATGTGTTTGGTACCTGAACAGACTCGGGCTGTAGAGTGGTGCTTGAGCTAGGTTCTCCAACCTCGCTCAACTCTATCATGCTCCCACTATCTCTGCCAAGAATTTATTCCTTCTCAAGGAACACTGCTCCATCCTTGATTCCAACTTATCGGGGTTATATCTTTTAACGTGGGTAGGGCAGCCTCAAATCTTAACAACCTTGAGATCGGACTTTTTTTTTTTCCATATTTCATATGGTATAGATACTACCGACTTAGTTGAAACTTGGTTCAAAAGGTAAGCTGCAGTCTCTAGGGCATATCCCCAGAATGAGATGAGCAGGTTAGCAAAACTCATCATTGACCGTACCATGTCTAACAGTGTACGATTCCTCCTTTCAAATACACTATTGAGCTGAGGTATATAAGGAGGTGTCCATTAGGATAGAATCTCATGGTCCTTGAGAAACTTGGTAAACTCTATACTTAAGTACTCACCTCCTTGATCTGATCGAAGAGTCTTGATACTCTTTTCAGTCTGGTTCTCTACTTCATTCTTATACTCTCTGAATTTCTCAAAGGCCTCATACTTGTACTTCATTAAGTACAAATGTCCATACCATGAGAAATCATCAGTAAAGGTAATGAAGTAGGAGTAACAACCAATGGCATGAGTTGACCTACTTTATCATCTCCTACAGATCTGTAGGATTTTAGAGATATACGATCTCTCTAGGTAACACAATTGTCTCACGTGTGATTTTTAGTTTTGCAGGTTTTTGCGCACCAATCTTCGCACTATGACGAGCACCTTTTTAGAAAATTTAATATTTTTGTTTTTATGTTCTTTCATTGCGCATGTGATATAGCCCCTAGATTTTTTAACACAACCATCTAGCATTCCGTGAGCAACTATAAGACCAATTGCCTCCGTCGTATAGATGAGTATATAGTACACTAGTCTATCTGGTTATCTCGAGGTCCCTCTCGAGTAACTTATGACCGAGATTATTTAGGGTCTATATTCAAAGGCAAATCAGTCTCATTATCATGATCTCATCATAATCCAATTCCCATCATATATACAATAAGCAATATAAAGTGATAAAATTATTAAATAATATAATAAATGAAAAAGTGTATATCATGTCACACGTGCTATCACTCATATGATTGGCTTATAGGATACCTATGATTCGCACCTTTAGGGTACCCTACCCTAGGGTGCCCATGCAGCTAGGAAACCATGGTTGTAGGATTGCCTTGGGCAACTAGGAAACCCTAACCGCCAACTTGCCCCATGTGGCAAGGAGTCCTGGCCATCAGGGGTGCCTCTTGCAGCCAAGAAACCTAGCTACAAGGGCTGCCATGCTACTGGTTGAGAGCACCCTTACTGCTCTTGACCATGCTACTTTTGGCTAGGCCAAGAGTAGCAAGTTGTGCTCTCGGCCAAGGCTGCAAGTAGCCTTCGTCCAAAATTGTAGGGCAGCAATAGTTGCTACCCTTTTTCCCCTGTTTTACGATAATATTTTTTGCAAAAAAATATTAATCTAAAACACCTTTTAGTAATGAGAAGATGTGTAGTCTAGATCTTAAAACTATGATAAAAAATCGTGACAATCGCGCAAAAATAATTTTACGCGATTGAACACAACACATGTAGTTTATAAACCAATCTTTTGCATGAACAACCTAACTCGGATACCATTGTTTGAGAAATCTATGGTGACATCATATGCACAGAGGACAAACAGAAAATAAAATCCTAAATTTCCATACAAAAATTAGTCTTTTGTTGTCGTGCAAAGATTGATATGCAAAAACCCACGAAAATGAAAAACTACACGTATAAGAAGATTATGTTACCTAGGGAGATCGTATATCCCTGAATTCCTATAGATCTATGGGAGAGGATGAAGTAGGTAAATTATCCTCCTCTCTAACGATGATCCACATGGTAGGGGCTATAAAGACACTCCTCAAAATCACTGCATAATCCTCCTTGTTGCACGCACCACGCAATCAAGAAGGGGTGACCATTCTTACTGTCCACATGCCCTAAATAGGAGCTGTAATTTGAGGAAAAGAGGGTAGAGGATAATAGAAGGTGGTAGCCAAAAAGGCCTAGCCTATGACTCTTTGATTCCCTCCTATTTATAGAAGCCCCCTATCAACTTAACTGTAATGGATCATGTCATATTGGGTAATAGATCTCTATCCAACTACCCAAGTCTCTTCGATTAGTGGGTCTCTATTGAGTAATCTTTCATTGGCTTTTATTTGATCTTATCTATATAATCCAATAATTCAAGGGCTTATTGGATATCCAATAAGATAGAGGCTCCAACGGATATCTCATATTTGAACCTCTATTCGTCGCAACATCTACCATATGTGTGTAACCCTTTAAGTCTAATATTGAGCTAGCCATAAGTCATACCTATCAGAACTCCTTCTGGATCAATAAATTATTATCTTCATAATAATTCACTTGACTTATCGACTGCGAATGTACTATGCCACTACGTCATAGTCTCTAGATGATACGGGGGAGTCCAATTTATTGGACTTGTTTATCCTCAGTTACCGTATATCTATAATCCTTCATCTATCTAATATCTCAAAGACCATATACCAGGCATGATAATGTTAGACCCATATGGTTTCTACTCAAGTTTGGCTCTAATCGGATTCTCCCAGAGAATTCTTTCTCTCTCAATTCGAATAACCCTAACTAGGGATTTGTTTGAGCTAGAACATATGAGATATTTCTCTAATGACACTAAGAGCAGATGATCCTCTATCAATACTCAATAGCCCTCATAAGGTTGGTTGTTACTCCCGATGACCGGTTGTGCTAGATTTGGAACATCTAGGTCTGAGTCTAATATTAAAGAGTAGAGTACTCATATAGGACATCATTGGTGTCTCAAGTCTAAGGACCAGATATACCACTAGGATGACAAAATCACTGTCTAATAATGAGGTATCATCAACCATCCAGCATTCCATGAGCAGATCAATTAGTGAACTCATTCTCCAATGAGCACTTGCGCGGTATCCCTAGTGTCCCCACACGAGTAGCTATGAGACCAACAATCTTTATCATATGGATAAGTGTATAATACACCAGTCTATCTAGTCATCTCAATGCCTCTCTTGAGTGACCTATGACTGGGACTATTCAGGGTCTGTGTTTAAAGACGAATCAGTCTCATTATCATGATTTCATCACGATCTGATTCTCATTATACAAATCCACGAACATCACAATATATACAGAATACAAGATAAAGTGATAAAATGCCAAATAATATAATAAGTAAAAAATAATATGTATCATGTCACACATTCATTACTTACGTGATTGGCTTACAAGGCACCCATGACTAACAATGTTCACTCTTCAGTTGCAGCTCCAATTGATGTGTGGTATCGTCGTCTTAATCACCCATCATTCTTTATATAGCAAAAATTATTTTCTCGTTATTCTCTTTTGTCCTTTAAAATCAACAATATTATAACTTATTATGATGCTTGTCATAGCAATAAAAGTCATAGACTACCTTTTGGAATATCCTCTATATTTTGCTCTAAATTATTTGAAATTATTTATAGCGATATTTAGGACCCTGTCCTAACCCCTTCTTTTGACAAGTTCAGATTTTATTTTTATTTTAGACTATTTCACTAAGTACACATGGTTATATCCTCTCCACCATAAATCTAAAGTTTCAACATTCTTTATAAACTTTAAAAAGTTGATCGAGAATTTCTTTCAGTCTTCAATTAAAATAGTTTACTCTAATAACGGAGGTAAATATTAAACCCTCACATCCTGCCTCTCAGGTATAGAACACCTCAAGTCACCCCTATATACTCTATAATTAGTTGGTTTTGCCAAATGTAAACATCAATATATAGTTAAAACTAGTCTCATACTTCTATATCAAGCATCCATGCCACCAACTTTTTAGTTAGCTTTTCAAACTATAGTCTATCTCATTAATTATATGTTCACTCTAGTCTTACAATACTAGTCACCATTTGAAAAACTATTCCACAGGCTTCTAAATCTTTAGAAATTGAAAGTATTTTATTGTCTATGTTATCTATGGCTATATCCTTATACCTCACATAAGCTAATACCATAATCTAAGCCTTACATTTTTAACATACTGTCTTGAACAGAATACTTTCCAATGCTATAAACCAAAAACTCAAAAAGTCTTTATATCACATCAAGTTATTTTTGTGGAGTCTATTTTTCCTTTTTAAAACCAGGAGTATCCTATTATGCAAGCTCCTCCGACACAAATATATCACTAGCATATCTCTCCGATCCCGTCACACGAGCCTTCCACGACAGCATCCAGTCCTTACCCTTAGGATCCACACACTACTATTACTCCAGCTTAATAGCTCCTCACTCCCTTAATTATTTTTCCACTCCCTTCTTCACAAGTTTCCCATATTAATGAAGCAATGCCCTTGACAACGCCACCACTAGCTTTACCTTCTCCTAGACCCAATGACATTGAAGTACCATAAGTTGGCCTGACCCGTGTTAGTGACTCTCCACCAACTATACTAATAACATAACTTATCACTTCCATAGCCCCTATATATTCAATGACAACACACTCTAAAAGTAGTATTTTCAAACCATGTCAAGTCCTTGACCTACATTCTATAACAAAATTCTCCCCTTAGACTAGTGAACCTACCACAATTACTCAAACTCAAAAATCTCCACACTAGCATAAAGCAATGTGTGAAGAATATGATGCCCTTCTCCATAACTTTATATGGACCTTAGTACCCTTTCATCACACACAAAATATCATCGGGTATAAATGGGTCTTTCAAATTAACTGAAACTCAAACGAATCCGTTGCTAGATATAAAGCGCGTCTAGTAACTAAAGGGTTTTATTAATGACTTAGTATTGACTTCACAAAGACATTTAGTCTCATTGTTAAACCCATAACAATCCGACTTATCTTGAGTTTGACCATCTCAAAAGGCTGACACTTATTATAATTGGATGTTAAATATGTCTTTTTATAGGGGACTTTAATTGAGGATGCCTTTATGTAGTAACCTCTTGACTTCATTTATCCTCGGTATCCAAGGCATGTCTATAAACTACAAAAAGTTATTTATGGACTTTGTTAAGCTCGAAGAGCTTGGTATATTGAACTTGGCTTGTTTTTTATGCTAACTGATTTCATTAACTCTAAGTCTAATATCTTGTTATTCCTACGATAACAAAATAAAGATACAATATATCTTCTAATGTATGTGGATGATATTATTATCATGGGCAATTATTCTCTAGAGATTCAAGAATTCCTAAAGTAATTGGTCGATCGATTCTTCCTCAAAGATCTAGGAATCGTGAGCTGCTTTCTAAGAGTGAAAGCAACATTTATATATTCATGTCTCTTTTTATCATAAAAAAAGTATATTTAAGATTTATTATCAAAAACAAACATACAAGATGCAAAAGATGTTACAACTCTCCTCTCTACTAGTGAATCACTCAAATTATGTGATGGAATCCCTGCTATGGACTTTACTTAATATCGACAAGTATATAGCTCCTTATAGTACTTTTCTCCCACTTATTCAAATATTTTATTTGCAGTCAATAAATTATCATAATTTATGCATCAGCCATTTACTATGTGTTAGGAACGAGTCAGCACTAAGAGGGGCAGGGGTGAATTAGTGCAGCGAAAAAATTATATTTTTAAAAAATCTTCGTTTTGATTAAACCCGTTTCCGACGAAAACCATTTCATAAAGATATTAACTTGAAAGTGTATGAAAGAGTATAATGAGAAGGTAAAGCAAGTAAGGCAGTTTGCACGGAAGATAAACAGCAAAACAGAAATGCAAATCGTTTTATAGTGGTTCGGTCGTCGTGACCTATATCCACTCCATTGATTCCTCTACCGTCGAGGCCACCGGCATCCACTAACGATCTTCCTTGAATGGGCAAAGATCAACTACCCTTACAACTCAATTCTCCTTTTGACAAGTTTAAGAGAGAACCTTTACAACCCCCACAACCTCCTCTCTTAAGCTTCTCTAACACTTAGAGTTTGAGAGGAGTTCACACAAGATTACAATAGCATTTTCTTTCTTTTTCACTCTCAATTCTTATGTAAGTTAACCAAGGATGAGAGGGATATTTATAGGCCTTAAGTGGATTCAAACTTGGAGCCTAAAAAGATCTCATCCCGGGTTTCTCGGGCCCTAACAGTACCACTGCCTGTGTTGGGCGGTACCATCACCTGCAACACTAACACTGGGCGGTACCACTACTTGGGAGATTGTGTTTGGGTGGTACCACTGCTCAGACTGGCGGTACAATTGCCTAACAGTCTTGGAGATTAAGTTTGAGCGGTACCACCGCCTGACACAATCTCAGAGACTGTGCCATAACGATTCCACTTGTTGGGTCATTGTTTGTGTCACATCATGGATTTTTTTTTTTAATCTTTCCACACATTTAGGCCAAATAGATAAACATCACTTTATTCACCATTCATAAACATTTATTACAATTCATTTATTACAATCTATTTATTCATCGAATCATAAATAGAAAAGTAAACATGGTGATGTTAACTTCAAGAATCATCCAAGTGGCTCTACCTAACGGTAGAGGAAGGTGCGCTCTCCACTGGAATCCGATTTAGTACTAGAGGGAAGCTGCTTTGAAAATCAAAAACAAAAAAAATTCAGCAACGCTGAGTAGGAACCCCAAAAGTCAACTCAAAATGTATACATGATCAAAATTCAATCAATCATCTCATTGGCGTATATCAAATACCCAAAGGAGCACTCCCCCAACAGCAGATGGAGAGGCTTTACCCTACGGGATGAGTTTGTGTTCTCCCAACAGCGGATGGAGGCAAACTCATATCGCACTCCCAATAGCGGATGGAGTGGTGTCCCACACCCGCCAAAGTGGGGACACGTTCCTCCCAACAGCGGATGGAGGAACCGTCCAGCCGCCACGTCTGACGGCCCACTAATCCCCGAAGGGAATCGCCGTACCTGCTCTCGGTAGGAAAATAATATAATCTCACACTGGTCATGTCCATTTTGGGATGAAATAACATATTTAAAATATCTCTTTCAAATACCATCAAAATTAAGTAATATAAATTAGCCCTCAATTGACTTGAACTCTAGTTTAATCGATTCAATTGAACTCGATTTAACTGGTCTGGAACCACCCTAGATTAGTATAATTTAGACTAGATTAAGTTTAATTTAGGTTAAACTAACTTGAATAAGTCAATCAATTCGGAATCACCCTGAATAGATCTAGACTAATCAAGTCTAGTTTAGTTCAATCACCATTTGGGCTCAAGTTCAACAATAACATTGGGCTAGATTGAGCCAGTCCATCTACTGGTCATGTGTATTATACATGATTGAGCATGCATTACACAAAACTGGTCCAGCCCTGGCCCATGGACTAGTCATGAGCGTCGTATGTGACCGCCCATAATGGTTGGGCTGGGGTAGCCTACGGGCCAAGGCCTGACCCGTGGGTTGGGCCTAGCCTATGAACAATTTCATTCCAATTAATATACAATTTCATATCATAGCATATACCATTAACAATATAAATAAAAACATAATAATGCATTAAAAGATAGATGAGGAGAAAGACTTTAATACAAAGAAATAACGTTCTAAATTTGACTAGAAATCATAAGACATTAAAAGAGGGATTGGGAGATAAGTTTTAATACAAGGAAATAGCCTTCTAAATTCAAATAAAAATCATGTTTTCAACACATATAAAATTTCAACATATTCTAGTCATATTTTAAATCATTCAGAATAATATATTTTAAATTTTACATTAAAGAATATTTAGATAACATATTCTAATCTAACAAGATTTTAATCCAGATAAGATTAAAGATAAACTATAATATAAGAAATATCATATAAAATAAATACATTTTAAACATGTTTAACTCTACAATAAAAACCTTAATCATGGGTCAAAAAATATTATGAAAACTTTAACTAATTACTTTAATACAAAAAAATTGACATTTAAAGAATCAATACATATTTTTCAAACTATAAAACTTTCAACATTTAAAGAATCAAAATAAAAACTAAAACTTTTAAATTTAAGAAAGGTAGGGAAACCTACTTCTTATCAACAGGGTGTAACTCCTCGTTCCTCCCGCTGCCAAGCTCGACTAGGTGAGGAATGAAAGAGAGAAATCTCTCCCTTTAAATAGGAGGAGGTGAGCCTCTATTAAGGGAAATTCATTTTAATTTTTGTATTTATTTAATATAAATTATTTTCATTTAATATACTAATAAATATGATATCATTATATTTGGAATACTTAATAGTTATTTCCTTAATTAATATCAACAAACAAGTAGATTAAGATTTCCTTAAATTATAATAACAAGTAAGGAAAGAAAATCAAATCATAACTTAAATATTTGATGTGATTACAGTTTGGGCCTTTTATTGGGCCCAACACAGTCCATATATGGGTCCAACTAGCTCCTAATTGGGTTGGTCCAATTTCAGTCCCAATTATATACTAACTACGAAATTTATGACATACACTAAGCAAATTTGTCCGGTTAGTCTAGGTTTCTTTCGGCGAGCTTCCGACGATATCTCGATAATGTTCCAGCGGACTCCCGGGAAGCTCCTGGACTTCACGATGATCTTCTTGGTGAGTTCCAACAAGTTTCTTTAGCAAGCTCCTAGACTTCTCGATCAATTCTGGCAGAACTTTCAACGAATGTTTGGACTTCCGACGAACTCTCGAACTCCTATCGAAGTCTCATTCTTGACACCGGGACTTCATTTTGCTTTATGCCTTGATTACTATCATAGTTAATCCTGCACAAATAAAACCTACTTTGATCTAGACAATTATTACGAAGCTTTAATTATGTTGTCCGGCATGTCATTGGTTCCTCGATGCTTCATCCGATTCTTCGGTGCATCATCCTCTCTTGTGGCATATTGCCCAATCAGCCAGTTGACCTCCGGAACTCTGATTTCTTTACTGTAATTTTTGCTCTTCTTGGCTCGATGCCCGAACTCATTGCCCGAAGCCTTCTGCCGATATGTCGACCGATCCTCTAGCTCGACGTCCAATCTTCTGACATATTCCACTCTAGCCCAACATGATTCTTCTTGCTTTTAATTGTCTCTCCCTGATCGAAGCTTCCTACATCACTCAAAATGCAGATAAGATAAATACTATCGATTGCTTTTATCATCAAAACCTGAGATTCAACAATTTCTCCCTTTTTTATGATGATAACCAATTGATGATGGAGTTAACTTTAACTCCCCCTATCAATATGTCATATTGATAGAACTCTTGGGTTCAAAAATCCAAACAACATGTCGTGAAAAATCATACATAACATTATACTTCTCTCCCTTTGTCATAAAAAAAAAAAGGGAAAAGTTCAACTATCAAGTGTTTAGACATACAAGTTCAAATCATTGCATAATAAACATAAACTCCAGTTTTATAATATACAGCTAGCAAATTTGTTCATCACCTTACAACATGCATAAACACCAAATCATCATTAATTTTAAAGATGTGCGAGATTACAAATTTTACAAGTTTGCATTTTTATTTCTTAAGATAGATAAGCTAGTATTCTTTGGTGATGTTCAAGATAGCATGTTCTTTCTTCTCTTTTGAGAAGTGTTATTTTTTGCTTCCTTTGCAAAACGCAAGCTAACAAAATTTTACATTATTTTACAACATGGAAGCTAGCAATTTGGCAAGTGTTACTTCTCTTTGAAGTATGAAGGTTAACAAGTTTTTGAAAAAGAATGCAAGATAGCAATGCATCATTTTAGAATATGCAAGCTAGCAAATTTTAAGTTTTGCAAGTTTGTAAATTTTGCTAGATGTGCAAGTTAGTATGTTTGCTTTTCTTTATGATGTTCAAACTAGCAAGTTTTTCATACATGAAAGTTGGAAAAAATTTTGCATCTTGAGCTAGCAATTTTTCTCCTCCTTTGTCATTGTCAAAAAGAAGGGAAGACTACAATGTTATAATTCTTTTTCCCTTTACATCAATTTTAAAATCATGACAAAGTTAAAGTATCAATCTTTTTTCAATATGTTTATGCATCATTATAGTTTTAAATTAAAACATGCACAATTTTAAAACCTTACATTTCATTCTTACTTTATGCATGATACCAAAAATAAATCAATCATCACTATGCACATATCATACATGATACTCAAGCATTTATGATACATCATTTTGAGCATAACATTCATGATGCTAAGATTGAAATTTTTAAGCATTTATCACTTCATGCATTAAATCAATATTTTGATCATTTATTCTCTTTCGCAATTGACAAAAAGAGACATAAGAGAAAAAAGTGATATAATATCTTGATTCATGCATAAGAAATCTCAAGTTATAAATTTCAAAAAATCAAGATAAAGCTCATTCAAATTCAAATCGTCAAATCAAAATCATTTTTAAGAGATTCATAAAAAAAAAGACATAGATAGATTCATTAATCTCTCCTTTTTAGATAAATGGTAAGAAGAAACATAAGAGTTCAAAAACAAGATCTTGATTCATAGAAAAATCTCATGTATCAAATATCGAGAAATCAGAATGATGATTCATATAAAAAAAATATCATAAGTTATAATCAATTCATGAATATCGAAAGAACTTTCATGTTTCGTTTGGATAATTTTCCTCTTTAGTAAATGATAAAAATAAGCCTAGGAGATATAAGAATTTGATTCATAAATCTCAAAAATATGTGAAAGATTTGGATATATCATCTCATTATTAAAATGAATCATACAAAAAGAAATCCAAAATCATCATTAAAATCACTTTTCGGCCAACTAAATGAAAGCAACATAGATAGGTTCCTATAAGATTGAAAGATATCTCATTTTCATTTAGTTTCAAATTTTTGATTGATTTCATGCAAGCATACCTTTATCTTTTATACCAAATCCATGCATCATTCATTAAAACTGAAAACCAAAAACAAAAATCATCAAGCCTTCCATACAAAAGCTATGCATCATCGTCGAAAAACAATATGAAAATCATCAAACTTACTGAACCCACCCTACTTAGACAGTATGTAGTATCAGAAACGATACTGCAATTGTCGTTATCATTTTCAAAATTACTAGCATAAGAAAAGCATGATATTTATTTATTTATTTATTTTAACTAATTAAAAAAAACTCATGAAAAGCATCAAGTTATTTCAAAATAAAGTAAAGGGGTTTCATTTGAGTTGTTTACCTTGTTGACAAAAGTCGTCAAAGCGTAGTTCTCCACCTTGCTCTTGTTAGTTTGCTCCTCGTCTTCGGAGGTACTCGTTTCGTCCTAAAGTGCTTTCTTCTTCTTGTGTTCATAGCAAGTAGTTGCATTCTTTTTTAGTTTACTTTTAATTTTTAATTTTTATTTTAAAAACTTTTTAATCTTTATTATGAGAAGTTCAATTTCATCATCACTTGAGCTTTCGCTCGAGTGGTCTTCTTTTATTCTAAGTGCAAAATCCTTTATGTTCTTTGGAAGGTTGTTCTCAAGTTCATTATGTGCCACATTGATCATTTCATAGGTCATGAAAGATCCGATAAGTTCTTTGATCGAAATAGTATTCAAATCCTTAGCCTCTTGAATGACTGTTACTTTAGGATCCCAAGTTTTAGAAAAAGATCGTAAAACTTTATTAACAAGTTAAAGATTCAAAAAATATTTGCCAAGAACTTTTAAACCTTTGACAACATTCGTAAAACGGGTGTACATGTCAATAATGGTTTCATATGGCTTCATTTGAAATAGTTCAAAATCATGCATCAAAAGATTTATCTTAGAATCTTTTACTCTACTAGTGCCTTTGTGTGTGATTTCGAGTGTATGCTAAATATCAAAAGTCGTTTCGCAAGTAGAAACCCAATTGAATTCATTCTTGTCTAAGGCACAAAATAGAGTATTCATAGCTCTAGCATTTAAAGAAAAAGTTTTCTTCTCCAAATCATTACATTCATTCATTATAGTAGAAAACTTTTGAAATCTATTTTCAATAATATTCCATAAGTTTAAATTCATAGAAAACAAGAAAACTCTCATTCAAGTTTTTTAATAAGTGTAGTACATCCCATTGAACATGGGAGGACGAATGATAGAAAAGCCCTCTTGAAAGCTAAAAAGAGTCATTTCTCTTGGGTGTTAAACCAAATGAGAAAAATATGGCTCTGATACCAACTATTAGGCATGAGTCGGCACTAAGAGGGGGGGAATAATTAGTGCAAAAAAAAAATTACCTGTTTCAAAAATATTCATTTCGATTAAACCCGATTCCGACGAAATCCCTTTCATAAAGATATTAACTTGAAAGCGTATGAAAGAGTGTAATGAGAAGGTAAAGCAAGTAAGATAGTTTGCACGGAAGATAAATAGCAAAACAGAAATGTAAATCATTTTATAGTGGTTCGGTCATCGTGACCTACATCCACTCCACTGATACCTCTACCGTCAAAGCTATTGACATCCACTAACGATCTTCCTTCAATGGGCGAAGATCAACTACCCTTACAACTCGATTTTCCTTTTGACAGGTTCAAGAGAGAACTTTACAACCCCTACAACCTCTTATCTTAAGCTTCTCTAACACTTCGAGTTTAAGAGGAGTTCACATAATATTACAATAGCGTTTTC
This sequence comes from Musa schizocarpa, assembly GCA_900464855.2. Taxonomy (NCBI): domain Eukaryota; kingdom Viridiplantae; phylum Streptophyta; class Magnoliopsida; order Zingiberales; family Musaceae; genus Musa; species Musa schizocarpa. Next base: position 10,951,224 of record LS990925.1, on the reverse strand, counting down.
TTTCTTTTTTACTCTTAATTCTTATGTAAGTTAACTAGGGATGAAAGGGGTATTTATAGGCCTCAAGCAGATTTAAACTTGGAGTCTAAAAAGATCTCATCTCAGGTTTCCCGAGTCCTAGCGGTACCACCGCCTGAGAGACTATGTCTGGGCAGTATCACCGCCTGACATAATCTCGAAGACTATACCACGACGTTCCACCTGTTGGGTCACTATTTGGGCCTTTCATTAAGCCCAACATAGTCTATACATGGGCCCAACTGACCCCTAATTGGGTTGGCCCAATTTCAATCTCAATTATGTGCTAATTACGAAATTTAAGGCATATACTAAGCAAATTCGGTCTGGTTAGTCTAGGTTTCTTCCGGCGAGCTTCCGGTGATCTTCCGACGAACTTCTGACGATCTCTCAGCAATGTTCTAGTGGACTCTCGACAAGCTCCTAGACTTCATGACGATCTTCTTAGCGAGTTCCGATGAGCTTCTTCGGTAAGCTCTTGGACTTCTCGGTTAATTCTGGCAGAACTTTCGACGAACGTTCGGACTTCCGACGAACTCTCAAACTCCCAACGAAGTCTCATTCTTGACTCTAGGACTTCATTTTGCTTTATGCCTTGATCACTATCATAGTTAATCCTACACAAATAAAACCTACTTCGATTTAGATAATTATTACAAAACTTAAATCATGATGTCTGGCATGTCATTGGTTCATCGATGCTTCGTTCGATTCTACGGCGCATCGTCCTCTCTTGCGGCCTATTGCCCAATCGGCCAATTGACCTCCGTAACTTCGATTTCCTTAGCGTAATTTCTACTCTTCTTGGCACGATGCCCGAAGTCATGGCCTGAAGCCTTCTGCCGATATGTCGCCCGATCCTCCGGCTCGATGTCTAATCTTCTGACATGTTCCACTCCGGCCCAACATGATTCTTCCTGCTTTTAATTGTCTCTCCTTGATTGAAGTTTCCTGCATCACTCAGAACGCAGATAAGATAAACACTATCAATTGGTTTTATCATCAAAATCCGAGATTCAATACTATGCATTAATATATGATCAAACGAATTTTGTGATATGTTTCTTCATAAATAATCCCCACTTCATCTCCATGCTTTTGTCAATGCTGATTGGGTAAGGAACTTTGATGATAGAACATCCACGTCGGATATATTATTTTTCTTAGAGTTAATCCAATCAATTAGAGTTCTAAGAAGCAAAAGATAGTCGCATAGTAAACTGAATATTGTGTCATCGCCACTATTACTATATAACTCAATTGTGTCACAAATTTGCTTAAGGAACTTAACGTCAACTCTACCTTTACTCCTACAATATATTGTGATAATATTTGAGCTACATACTTATACGCTAATCTAATGTTCCACTGACACATGAAACACATCGCCATCGTCTTCTAGGGAGATTGAGTTGTCATACATTAACTAAATATGTCTCACATACATATAACTGATCAACTAGCAGACTCACTCACAAAGTCTTTCGCTTATAAATTATTTTTATTGTATCGGTTCAACATCGATATCCTTAATAAAAGCTCAATTTTATTGATATAATACCAGATAAGATTTCTTGAAACCAAATCTCTCGATTGATAAAAATTCTCTCTGTATAAATAAATATTATATTTAATAAATTCAATCGAAGTTTTGTAATTACATTCAATCTTATCGATAACGACAGCTTGGTGGCAGACAGCGTCAGCATCAGCATGTACTTAGAGCTCGGAAGAAGCAAAAACTTTGGCCACATTAGCAAGGCTGGAGAGCACATCAAAAGCTGACTTCCAAGCACATAGCTTCTTCTCACGCCATTCCAAGATTGTGCCCAGCTTTGAAGAAAGATGAGACATTTCTGGGGGCGTTCATGAAGTGGACCTGTTGCAGTCACCATTAAATCCCGCCACGTTCATGAATTCTTTACGACCAACGTGCCTCAACCAACACTCAACCTCCCCTACCACATACTGAGCAGTCAACGATGCACACGTTTTTACCCACCGTTCCAGCTATATAATGTTTACCGGCACATTTTAATCTTCTGCAACTCGGATTTATATGGATCCGTCCCCTATTTCATATTGCATCCAATATAAAAGCTTTTATGAAAGCAAAGAAATCATCATTACAACTGACGAAGATAATGCGCTCATTTTATTGATGCTGTACTGTTATTACAATCAGACTAACCCATTAAGATCATTATGGCGTGACTGTTGGCCATACGATAAACCTGGTGTTTTATTTATTGACTTATCTTGGACCGGCGAATCATTCTTTATGGTCGGGTCGGGTCGGGTCGGTTCAGCTCCTCCCTGAGCCGGGCCGGGGAATGCGGAGCGTCGCGCCCGCCACGGACCCCGCGGCCTTGCACGAGCCGTACAAGTCGAAGAGCGCGAACCAGCCGACGAGCGCCGCGACCTTCCGCCGGACAGCGACCGCGCCTCTGCATCTGTCGTCGGCGCCGTCGTCCTCGGCAGGCGGGGGGCCCTTGGCGCACTCGGCGAGGGCGATGGCGAACGGGTCGGCGGCCGGGCAGTCCGTGACGGGGAGGGAGCGGAGGGGTGGCGGGCGCGGGAGGGCGGGGCGGGCAGCGGGGAGCGCCTTGGGGTTCTTGGCGATGCCGGGGCGGTGCTCCCACGAGAAGGGGACAGCGGAGGAGCAGAGGGAGGGCGAGGAGGCGGCGACGGTGAAGAGGGAGCGAGAGCGGGAACGGCGGTGGCGGCGGCGGCGGATGCGGCCGGGGAAGATCTCCAGCGGAGATCCTGCGGCGGAGGAGTCGGACGGGGACGATTCCTTCATGGCGTCGCCGCCTGAGCGGTGAACACGACGAGCGAAGTGGCGGAGATGGATGGATGGCGTGGGAATTTAAACGGGCGACGCTTCGTTGAGATTCGTGCTTCCGTTGATGTGGAATGGTATCGTTGTCGTTCTCTGTGTATTCTTTCGACGGGCCAATAGTGACGACACAATAATGATAATGGATAAGGAAAGAGGCCGCTCTTGTTCTTCCTCACAATAGCAAGGACGGCGTTTAGAGTTGTCGTTAAAAACAGATTCAGAATGACTAACATTTTTCCTTCAATTAGAAGAGTAGCCAAGAAAGGGATGTAGTCTCGGGCGAACGCAGAGCTCATGTTGAGCATATATAGGGGTTTAGTGGAGGACAGTATATAGACAAACAAAGATTGAGGGTTTATGTAATAGTTGGGTGCTATAGGAAAAAAACCATTTGAAAAGAATAAAATACATAAAATCCCAAATTAACGATAATAGATTCATCCAATTTTATAAATCTATTTAAGTTTTGCCTGCAACTTGAACGGAGATCCTCCCAATAAAAGTTAGAATTTATTTTTATTTTTTTTCATTCGTGTAAGTGGAAGATGCATCACATCTACAAAGACATTATCACTAAAATGATTATTTTTATTTTTTAATTAGTAGCAATTAATAATCACGAGGTATAAGATAATACATTTAGAGTGTGTCTTAAGGGTTCGATATATATATATATATATATATATATATATATATATCGAATATAAATTGATTTTTACTTTTTTGAATCACATTTGACTTGGGTGCTTTATTGCCAATGCTAAAATGTTGATGCTATATTAAAGTAACATTAGCATTCTAACATTTGCGAGGTGTTGATGTAATTTAAAAAAAATTTAAGATACCTTATGATAGCATCTAAAATCATAATTTTGTTAATATGTTTTAACGAGAAATCAACATGATTTATGTCTTCAATAAATTAAATTTTCATCTATTTTTTCTAAAAAGCATTTTATATTTATTTGTATGATTATATTTTTATTTGTTATATATTCAGGACATACAATATTTTTTTTATAGGATTACATTTATTTATTTATTTACCTATTTTTAATTTAAATAAAAGTATGTATTTATTTTTGAATAAATATTAATAATATTAGAAGGGCAAATTTATCACATAATATTTAATAAAATTTTAAAATATAATATTATCATATATATATATATATATATATATATATAATAATTTTATCTATCATTTACCAAGCACTCAAAGCATTCCACAACTCTATATTTACTCAAATCTTTTTCTTCACATGCAAATGTGTTATCAAACAAAACCAAAGACAAAACTTTTCTATATTTACTCAAATGTGTTATCCACATGCAAGTTTGCGTTTTTAGGCTAAGCCCCTTTTACTAAATCCACAACTCTATATTTACTCAAATTTTTAGGCCAAACTATTCTTCTTAATAATATAGTATCATAGTCATATGTTCATTCTATTATTTATATCTTTTCATCTTGACTTGTCCATGGCTTGATGTTTTAATCTTAAAACATCAATTTTGAGAATTCCAATATGAATATGTCATTTCTATTAATTTAATAGAATAATCCAAAGACATATTATCTTTATATTCTTTTAATGTTGTTTTCAATCTATTCTCATCAGTTGTAAACTATTTATTTATTTTATATGATTTTTGGGTATCTGGTTATTATTTTTATTTCCTTTTTATTGGGCCCATTTAGGTGGTGCACAAATTAGATTTGATTATGATATGTTTGTTGTGGGTTGATGATGTCTTCAAATTTATGGAACAGTGGAAACATTTGAGATGAGTAATAATGCGGTAGTTATTGCGTCATATGAAATTATAACGGCCAACGGTCATTTTTTTTGTTTTGTTATGTTTTCCTTCATCGTTGGTGGGAGGCACCATCCGACGGTGGACGCTCTCATGGCGACGTCTCCGCAATTGCCTCCGCCCCTCTCGCCTCCCCGCAAATCCCCCAACCATCGGTACCCTAACACTAACGCTCACCCTCTCACTCCCCTCTTCTTCCTCCTCCACCCTTCACTTTTCCCTCCTCCTCCTATGGCCGCTTCGCCCTGCTTCCGCCGCCGCAGCACCCACGCCGACGCCGCCGGCCGACCCCAGCTCCGGCGCGGAAGATGAGGGCCATCGGATCCACCACCTCCTGGGTTCTCCCCTTCCGCCGCCGCCCGGCGGCCCCCCCGCCACCGGCCTCCGTCCTCCTCCACCTTCGCCGCCGCCCTTGGCAGCCCCGCCGCATCCTCGACCCCGGCGGCGACGCCGTTCTTCGCTGGAACCGCATCTTTCTCGTCTCCTGCCTCGTCGGCCTCTTCGTCGATCCCCTCTACTTCTACCTCCTCTACATCGGCGGCCCCGCCTGCGTCCGCATCGACGTCAATCTCGGCATCATTGTCACCTTCTTCCGCACCGTCGCTGACCTCTTCTATCTGGGTCACATGCTCCTCAAGTTCCGCATCGCATTCGTGGCGCCCAGCTCAAGGGTCTTCGGCAGAGGCGAGCTCGTCACGGATCCCCACCAGATTGCCATGCGCTACCTCAAAGGCGACTTTGTCATCGATCTCATCGCTATGCTCCCCATCCCCCAGGTAGGTATTCTTCCTACCCGCCAATTCAAATATCTTCTTCTTGTTCTTTTTCTCGGTGTGTTCTCGTCCTATGCTATATAATCTTGTCCGACCAGCAGCCATACCTTGAAACAACGTAGCAATGCGCCATATATATACCTTGCTCAATCCTCTGTATAATGTGCGGTTGATCATTCACAGAGATAAAACTGATCATCCATGCTAAACAAACAAACTGACTATTCCCAGGTGCCCATATATTAAAATGCTGTGGAACTAACAAACTAGATTTATGAGCTGTTTTATATTACAATGTGCATTGCTTTATGTGTCTATTATACAAATTATCTCGAGTCCTGAACAATTTAAATGTGACTTTCCTGTTAATTCAACCAAGAGCAGGTTAGATATATCAATCAGGATACAGGTAAAATCTTGAGCTGTGTACCATTTTTAATCATTTCAGGTACCTGAGTAGGCAAAGAAGTTATGACAGGGAGCACAATGGATTCTCTTATAGTCCTTTCCTCTGAAATCTGGTTTACCATTGACTCATAATAGATTATGAATAGGAACGGCAATTGTAACCCAAACCTCTGTTGCACCAGCTCTGTTGGGTCTGGTTTGAGTAGCTTTGACGATGTGGTTCGATCATAATTTTCAGAAACCAGATCAGGTCCCATTCCATTCCATCCTCGTATGCCCTACACCTGAAAAAATTATCCCCTTCTATTATAATTTAATAAAAAATTACATATCTGATTAGTTATCCATAATGCTATGGGCTGGGGAAAACTAAATTATCAAATTTAGTGCAAGTCTAGCTAGAGTGCCATTAGATTTCTTGGATCAGGGATAGGACAAGATTTTTGAGTGGTGGAGCAGGAATTAGTTATGTTAAACTCGTCCCTCCTCGCTCCATTTCATTCCTTATGGAACCAATTTGAGGATGATACTTATTACCTGTTTTAGGAATAGGCACAGGACCCAGCTCTGAGAGGAACCTAACAATTAATCCTTCTCAGTGCCATTCACCAGTAGTGATGAACCCAGAATCTAAAACCTACCCATGAATGACACAAGGAAATATTGGTTGTAGGTGTTGAATCTTCGATTTTGATGATGAAACTAATTAAGATTGTTTATGATTTAATCTGCGTTTTGAGTGAAGTAGGAAGCTGGGATCAGGGAGAGACAATTAAAGCAGGAAGAATCATGTTGGGCCAAAGAGAAACATGTTAGAAGATTAGACGTCTAGTTGGAGAATCGGTCGACGTATCGACAGAAGGCTTCGGGCCATAGATTCTCTGATAGTCCTTTCCTCTGAAATCTGGTTTACCATGGACTCATAATAGATTATGGATAGGAACGACAATTGTAACCCAAACCTCTGTTGCACCAACTCTGTTAGGTCTAGTTTGAGTAGCTTTTGACGATGTGGTTGGAACATAATTTTCAGAAACCAGGTCAGGTCCCATTCCATTCCATGCTTGTATGCCCCATGCCGGAAAAAATTATCCCCCTCTATTATAATTTAATAAAAAATTACATATCTGATTAGTTATCCACAATGCTATGGGCTAGCGAAAACTGAATTATCATATTTGGTACAAGTCTAGCTAGAGTGCCATTAGATTTCTTAACCTGGATCAGGGATAGGACAAGATTTTTGAGTGGTGGAGCAGGAATGAGTTATGTTAAGCTCATCTCTCCTTGCTCCATTTTCATTCCTTGCGGAACCAATTTGTGGATGATACTTATTACCTGTTTTAGGAACAGACACAGGACCCAACTCTGAGAGGATCCTAACAATTAATCCTTCTCAGTGCCATTCACCAGTAGTGATGAACCCAGAATCTAATACCTACCCATGAATGACACATGGAAATATTGGTTGTAGATTTGCTAGGCACAGGGTCCTGTGCCTGCTTAAAGCCAGGTAAGCACAGACCCTACCCAGTGATATATTTTCATGAAGAGAATAGGAGTTTCTATACAATCTAATATGACAAAGATAGTCGGATATAGCATCAGGTTATTAAAGAAAATATTTTTCTATTGGTTTCTGAATTTTCTAATGAAAATTAGAAAACTAGGCTATAGAGGTTTTTTCTTTTTCTGAATGCCAATTGGATTCTCTCTCTTTGAGGAATAAGTTAAAACTTTCAAGATATTATTATCAAGTTTTATAAGTGTACATGAAGAGTGGTATCCAAAAGAATAAAGGGGGGTTACAACTTTCATAGAGCTAACATATTTTAAGTTGGTATATATAAGAACATTTGCAGAACTCTGTTTCCTGAGTAATTTTCCTTGTCTGAAAGTATTTTTTGGTGAATAATAGTAAGAAATCAATCCTTTCATTGCATAGACTTATTATAGATTTTCTGTTTGTTATTTGTTTCTCATGGTTAATTGCTTTACCCATGACTATGATGTATTCTAAAAGGTCAAAATTGACTTAAAATCTTAAGTTCCTTACTTGCTAGCTTCATATTTTAAATTTGGTACAAACTTGAACATTTTTCAGCCTAAAATAGTGATCATCAAACTGAAACACATGATTCTTGAGATAACTTCTATGAGTGTTTAAGAAAATAAATTTTATTTTTATGGAAAAATGCATTTGTGTACTCTGTAAAATGAAATTGTTCCATTGAAAACACCAGTATACCATCCATGTTAGGGATATGAGTCTAACCCAATAAAATATTTTGACAAATGAAATAAACTTGAACCAGATTGAGATTGTGTTGACTGGCATATGCTAAATTATGGATTTGTTTTAGATCCCATTTGAGTTGTTTAGACAGGGATATCATAGTTTATACTTTAAAGTTCTTATAATGTATTTTTTTTTAATTTGAGTTATTAAGTACATGATCTCCTTTTCTGCAGTCTTTGACAACATGGCTGTGGTTCGGTTGGTCAGTAAGACTGAGAGACAATGGTATTAAATTTAGGATAACTTGTTTTTTTAATCATACAATGTAGCTTTGATCTTTAGAATATCAGAAATCCAGTAGGTTTTATTTGACGTCTAAGGCCTTTGTTCCAGGTGTTTCTGCAAGTTTCAGATCTTCATTTTCATATCAATTTGCTTCTGGAATAAATCAATATGCTGATGAAAATTATATTATTATTGGACATTCTTTTATCTGGAAACATTCATGAAAATCGTGAAATATGCTCAATGATGCTAATTTTCTTAAAATGAATTGGTTTTTTCTTATTATAGCATTATTCATGGACTTTAGGGAAAATATCATTTTGTCTTGATTTTTGTTCTTTTGCAGATAATCATCTGGTTTGTGATTCCAGCAGTGAGCAGCTCTTCAGCGAATCACACCAACAATACACTTTCCTTAATTGTTTTCATCCAATATATTCCAAGATTATTTCTCATTTTTCCTTTGAATGCACGGATTGTTAAGGCCACAGGAGTAGTTACAAAAACTGCATGGGCAGGAGCAGCATACAATCTCCTTCTGTATATGCTGGCAAGCCATGTATGCCTCTTTATTAATTATCTTTTCCCAGTTATCGCAATATATTTTTCTTGAGTGAGAAATTTTGACTATCTTATCACCTATACAGGTTCTTGGAGCTTTATGGTATCTTTTGTCCATTGAGCGCCAGTACACCTGCTGGATCACGGAGTGCATTAAAGAAAATGCCACTATGACAATGCCAATGTGCAACCCTAGGTTTTTGGACTGTAGTAGCTTAGAGCTGCCTCAACGAAAGGCTTGGCGCAATAGTACCCTTCTGCTTAGTAATTGTGATGCGACAAGTGATAGTGCCAAGTTTAATTTTGGCATGTTTGCAGATGCTTTGACTAGTGAGATTGTTGCAGCAACTTTCATTGAGAAGTATCTGTATTGCCTTTGGTGGGGATTGAAAAATCTAAGGTAAATCTATTGCTGACAATTTATTTCTGATTGCCATATTTTGAGCACAGTTTCTCCATTACTTGCCCCATCTTCTTCTTTCTCTTCCATATACGTTGGTGATTCTTAAAAGACATGTACTGAAGATGTAAAGAACAGCATAGTTTATTACAAATGTATTCATTGGATAAGGAACAAAGCTTACACAAATATCCAGAACAATGCAACTTCAATTATACCTGGGAAAATTATATGAAATCTGCCCCAGTAGGAGGCATTATGTACTTTTTCAACAATGACAGGCTAAGAAAACTGGGTATTTAATGCTTTCTGGAATATCTGATTCTTGTAATTTCTTTGTCTTTAAAGTGCTCTTTTTATTTGTCTGTTGTCACAGTTCAGTATATTATTCCTTATAATTTGCAAATAATCATACTTTTGTCTCAAAAATAAAATGCCTTGTGACTCTTTTATCAGTTTACCTCTTGAGGATCTTAAATTAGTGCTTTATGTCATTTCTATGCAGTTCATATGGACAGAATCTGGCAACAAGTACTTATGTCGGGGAAACAACATTTGCGATTCTGATATGCATTGTGGGTCTTGTTCTATTTTCACATTTAATTGGAAACATGCAGGTAACATTTCTTGACATTATTTTTTATAAATTAATTTTATTGAGCCACGCGTGTTGTATCCCTCACTATATTTTCTGGATCTCATTGCTTTCTGTAGGTAAATATATGGTAATTAATGTGATTGTTCAATTTTTGGGTATAGAGATTTTGTTAAACCTGCTCATCCAAAGACAGATCTGTGGATGGCTTTTGTCTTCATGTTCATTTTCTTTGTTCTAGGTTTATTGCATCTATTTCTGTTCTGCTGATTCTTTATTATTCTTGAAAACTTATGTGCAAATACATGTATTGCGATTCTGATATGCATTGTGGGTCTTGTTCTATTTTCACATTTAATTGGAAACATGCAGGTAACATTTCTTGACATTAATTTTTATAAATTAATTTTATTGAGCCACGCGTGTTGTATCCCTCACTATATTTTCTGGATCTCATTGCTTTCTGTAGGTAAATATATGGTAATTAATGTGATTATTCAATTTTTGGGTATAGAGATTTTGTTAAACCTGCTCATCCAAAGACAGATCTGTGGATGGCTTTTGTCTTCATGTTCATTTTCTTTGTTCTAGGTTTATTTCATCTATTTCTGTTCTGCTGATTCTCCATTATTCTTGAAAACTTATGTGCAAATACATGTATTGCTTCACCTTATTCTTTTACGTCCGTGCAATATATTATGTGTCTCCAATTGATTAAAGTTTATTGATTCTTTAACTTTAATATTTTTTCAAAAGTCTTTCTTCAGTATTTCTAGGTGATCTTACTGTTGCAATTCAGTTTCATGCCTGTTCCTCAAGCATCGTTGTGCTTTCGTTTCACTTGTCAAAGCTATCTCATCTTGTTTACCTCCAAAGATCCAGCAGTTGATCCATGTTATTTCCATATAGTAGCATAAAAATTTATTTATTATGAAGCAGGTCTATTAGTTGTGTCCTTATTTTCTAAAAGTTCATTTCCATTATGTGTATAGCTTGTGGCCCATAAAAATATCACCCTCTCTTATGTGGATCTTGTGTGTGTTTCTGCTGCTTTTGGATTTGGATGAGTATCAAAATGGGATCATAGAGTAGCTTAACGAATTTCAGCTGAGGGAAATTGAAGCAGTCTGCCTCCATTTATTTTGGCAGAAGAAGAGGATAGATTTGTGTTTCACCTTTCTATAGGTTTGATACAGGTCATCAAATCATATTTATGATTGAAATTATGTTTTAGAACATAAATCTTCTTATTATGTATTATCAGTTAAAATAATATGACTCAAATCATGAATTCCTAGAGGTTCTTATCTTGAAGAAGTGATAGGATCTGGAAGGTATCATAAGCTACACTATATAATTAAACTACGTAACCTTTTTTTTTTATTTCCTTCACAATTCATAGATTTCTGTGAAACTCCATAAGTTGGAGTGAGCTATTGTATCATTGACAATATCTATAGTTCTGGATGCTGAATCTCGAACTGAAGAGGTTCTGACTTGGACTTGCATTGTTGTAAGATGATGCTAATATAGAATCAAGTTTATGGAATCTTACATTGACTTCTCTATGTATTGTCATTGACCACCTGTACAAATATGGTACTTTAATCCTTGGGCTAATTAACCCTCTAGTGGTGGTTTTCTTTCGATGTGTTCTTTTCTTTAGAGACAGGAGGCCACAAGTTATAAAGACCTGCTATAGAGTGGTCAAAGTGGTTGTTTCATGAACAGGCAAAAGAAGTGTCAGGTACATAATTGTATGATGATTAATCTGATTCTACTGTGGTTATAGAGTATTAGAAAGATAAATTAAGGTGCAGTTTTGATGTGTCATTGTATGTTTTTCCACATTTCTTCCCAGCAATATGTTAGAATGACTTTGAAACATACACTTGTTATGTGTGATTGGCATTCTAAGCATCACATTTACTCAAGGTCAACATATCTGGCCAAGTGATTTGCTAGCTTAAATTATGATTTATTGGGTATCATCTTGGATTCAGTTTCTGGTTTTTTGTTTTAAGATATTTTTCTTCTTTGGCAGGTTCTTTGTTTTGTGAAAGAAAACTTATTTTTTGTGATGCTTGATCGCTCTCTTCATGTATTATTCATATTATGATTACAGGATCAAGTAAAACTACCTTTTCTATTGCTGTATATCATTGCACTGAATTCACTCCATGTAATTCATACTTGAAAAAAAACTCCATAGTAAAATTAATTACTTATGTTTGATTTGAAATATAATTCTAACATTATGTCCTTTCACGTCTTGTTTATTGAACCGATCTCTGTTCTCTTGGTTGCACAATCCATCATCATCCTTTTTTGTTCCTCTGCTTTCAGACCTACTTGCAGTCTATTACTGTGAGACTAGAAGAATGGCGAGTGAAGCAAAGAGACACAGAGGAGTGGATGAGGCATCGTCAACTACCGCCCGACCTACAAGAACGTGTTCGGCGTTTCGTCCAGTACAAGTGGCTTGCTACTAGAGGTGTCGATGAAGAATCAATTTTGCAATCTTTACCTTTGGATCTCCGTCGCGAAATCCAACGTCATCTATGTCTTGGTCTCGTTCGTCGAGTGAGTGTGGCCCTCCATTCCCGCATTCCTTACCTCTTTTCCTTTTTATATTGTCGGACTTGGATCGAAAAAAATGAGGATTACAGATCGTTTATGAGAATTTAGCTTCATGCGGTTCGCTAAAATCAGGATTGCAAGCACTGAATTGTCAGGTCCCGTTCTTCTCACAAATGGATGATCAGCTTCTGGATGCTATCTGTGAACGACTGGTCTCATCCCTGAGCACCAAGGACACGTACATCGTCCGGGAGGGTGACCCAGTCAATGAAATGCTCTTCATCATTCGAGGTCAACTCGAAAGCTCTACAACTAACGGCGGCAGGAGCGGTTTCTTCAACTCCATCACTCTGAGACCTGGGGACTTCTGCGGCGAGGAGTTGTTGACATGGGCTCTGATGCCCAACCCCAGCATGAACTTTCCTTCATCGACTCGAACCGTTCGGGCCCTCAGTGAAGTCGAAGCGTTTGCGCTTCGAGCTGAAGATCTCAAGTTCGTCGCCAACCAATTCAAGCGTCTCCACAGCAAGAAACTGCAGCATGCTTTCAGGTTCTATTCATACCAATGGAGGACTTGGGGAGCTTGCTTCATACAAGTTGCATGGCGGCGGTACAAGAAGAGGAAATTGGCCAGGGAGCTGGCCGAACAAGAGTACCCCGACTATGACCCAGTGCTGGAGGACGATGAGAGCCAGGATATGGAGCATGATGGGGCTCCTTTGCTTGCTGACTATGCCGATGGCGGTGAAGTCTCATCAGGAGAAACCGAAACCGGGAGCAATTTCCAGCATCTCGGGGCGACGATACTCGCTTCGAAGTTTGCCAAGAACACAAAGAGAGGAGCAAATCAGAAGATCAATCAGCTCAGTAAGGCTGCCACTAGCATCAAGCTGCCGAAGTTGTTGAAGCCGGATGAACCTGATTTCTCCATGAACAATTTGGATGACAAATGACGGACATGCTGTTTGTTAGATTGTAAAAAAAAAAAAAAAAAAAAAAAACAAAACAAAACAAAAAAAAATGTCCATAAAACCGTAACTAGGAAATTTTCCAGCCATCTTGATGTAAAAGTAGCAGTATATCCAAAAAATCTAAAACTGCTGCCTTTTGCGTTGCGTGATGACTTTGCATGTTTCTCCTTTTTCACTTTAGAAGTCACTGGGTTTCTGATGCAAAATGGATTATAAAAAACAAATGGCTCGTTACTTAGTGCACTGTATGTCAGATTGGATAAGATGGGGTCGTGACACTGTAAGCTTAGATTTTACTTGAGAAAATGGTATACAGATTATTAAGAGATCACTCGATCATTTTCACATCGGCTATATTGCCTGGTTCTTATCGTTCCTTGTGTTTTGTTGCAAGTTTTCTTATAACTTGGAGATATGGTGGTGCTTATTCCTCTAAACAAGATTAGCTAATCCCCACAACCTGCATCTAAATAGACTATAAATGATTCAAACCTCAGCTTTATTTTTTAGCTGAATATAATTTTTTTGAAGATCGCCTTACATCAAAATCATGAATCGTCATTTATTTTATTTCTTGAAAGGAATAAGTTCGAAGAATAGTATATATATTCAATAATTTTTACTAGCAAAACCAATGATATCTTCAAAATAATAGTATATATATCCATCTATCTATATATTTACAAATGCTAAGGATGAGATTCAATTTGAAATTTTAGTATCGACATTATTAGGGCTAAAAACATATTTTTTTAGAAAAAAAATAAAAGATATTAATTACAGCGAGTGAAGCTTGTTATTATTGACAGCCATATTAATTATATATCTACTGTTTACCCTCCTATTTATTAGTGGATAGATGGAGATGAAAAACATATTATTGATATCCTTTCTATTGGGATTAATAACTATTTTAAGATTCTTGATATTAGCGTCTGGATAGGATAAGCAATTATAGTAAAAAAAGAAAATCCTGATAATTAAAGTTTGGTTCTTTTATAAATTTCTTATGATATAAAGATATGAGAATACATGAAGTAGATTACAAATCTTCTCCTTTTAGTCACATCACAACCGTCTTGTAAATTTAAAGATGTATTGTTATTTGATTTTAAATTTTAACATTAAAATTTTTCATAAAATAATAAATGTTTAGTTTATAATTTTTAAATTTTTCTTCAACTCTCTATTTTTTTTTCTAGAGAGATTAAGAAATAAGTATAAATTTTTCTTCACGCAGAAAACACTCATAATAGGAAAACCCTGTGATAAGGTTAGAAGAACAGTGGAGAGTTAAGCTAGTCTCATCGTAGTCATCAAAATGTGTGGCTCCATAGGAGGAGTGGGTCAAACATATTGTCATGGAATTAAATTGCTAGTAAGTGTTTGCAATGTCAACGGGTGATGGATAGAGGTACTCTGGAAGTTGACTTAATTGTACCAGCAGTGTGCATCGCATGGTTTGACTCATCCACAAACATGCGGGAAGTAGATTGTTCATGTGATCCAAATCTTAGATACTCTGATAGTTAAACAACATTATCATCTTTGTTTTATGTTAAATTAATTATTTACATGACATGCTAGTCAATAATCAAATCAATCAAACAACAATACCAAAAAACTATGGGAAACATGAGATTGTGTATCATCTTAGTTTCAAGATAAATTAACTATTTACATGACATGCTAGTCGATTATCGAATCTATTGAAAAATAATACATGACAATTTTTTTTTTATCATGTTTGTTTTATGATAAATTAACTATTTGCCCGCTAATCGATTATCAAATCAATTAAAAATAATGTCAAAAAAAAAAATCTGAAATATTTTAGGTTTGAAAATCGAAGAACGTTGATATAAAAGTCTAACGGTAAGGATCGTTGCATTGATAACTCATCTCCAATGGTAAGGATCATAAAATAAATATTGATCTGTAAAGATGACTTCTTTACAAATTTATTTGAGATTTTAAACTTTCAATGAATATTTTAGGTATAAAATATTTATAAAAAAATCAGATTACAAAGGATTCAATTCCAATTCCCTCTAAGATATAGTTTAGATATAATAATAATAATAATAATAATAATAATAATAATAATAATAATAAAATCTTTGAGAGATAGATATTTTAGATATTTTTTAAATTAAAAATAATGTTTGAAAAAAAAATAAAATGAGATATAAAATGAAAATACTCAAAATAGAAATATTTTATAAGGTGTAATTTCTAATAAACGATGGAATATTATCCTTCTCTCTCAATAGTATGCGGTGTTAATATTACATCGCAAAAGTATGCGGTGTGGCGAAGCAGAAGCAACAAAAGAAAAAGTATTCGGTGTGGCGAAGCAGAAGCAACAAAAGAAAAAGTATTCGGTGTGAATCGCTCGTCTTTCGATCTGAGGTCCCAACCGCATCGCTCGGCCTTCATCTCTTGTTCTTTGTAATATAAATCCTTCGGAAACCCTAATCTCATCTCCTGTCCATCATCAGATCTACGTCCTTTCATCTCGCCTGCAACGCATCGGAATTTTGCTACGGCCTGCGCGGTACGGACTGCTGCCACGACGGGGTTTCCCATCTCCTTGATCCTTGATCTTAGCTTATTGTCGTGATAGTCGAACTCTGTGTGACGGTGGCCTTAATGTTGCCTTTTTTCCTCCATGCTCGCGTTGGTTTGACGGTGGCCTAGATTGGTGTTGATGTTAATTGTTAGGATGACAAGAAAGATCTTGGGTTTATTTTCTGCCACGTCAAAGGTAGATTTTGAAGGAAAGGAACCATCAGAAGTTCATATGTGGTTCTCCTTTTTATGTGAATTTGGCGTATTACCAACTAGCGGTGGATAAGCAATGTAGTTGAGGATAGATATAACTTCTGTGGATTTCTTTTCTCATTTTGATGATATTAGGCTGTGAATATGGAAGTTCTAATGCATATGTGTAGGATTCTTTCATATGTGAACTTGTGCTGAATACAACTCTCATAAAGCAGAGCCCGTTAGTAACGTTAAAAGAACAGTGGAGAGTTAAGCATGGTAAAATTAAAAACTGAGAGCCTTTTTACTGTCAACTTTTGAAGCCTATCGTATCATTTTATGTTATGAAATAAAGTTATCTTCTTTAGAACATTTACCTAAATTTTTTGTAACTATTGTTGTTGTTGAAGCTTTTGTTTATCAAAGAATCTCTGGCAGGTTTTTGAGAATTGGGCAATACATTAATTGCTTATCTTCAAGGAATGAATCCATATATTGTTGGCATTTTCGTGCCGCTTATAGCTTCACTTATATTATGGAAATCGAATAATGGAAAGAAACGAGGGCTGCCAGCTGATGTTGGTGGAGAGCCTGGTTATGCAGTTCGCAACTACCGGTCCACTTCCCTAGCAGAATCTAGTTGGGAAGGAGTCTCAACATTGGCTGAGCTATTTGAGCAAGCCTGCAAACGTTTCACATATAAGCCTTCACTTGGAACTCGGAAGCTGATTACAAGAGAAATGGAAGTAAGCCAGAATGGGAGATCCTTTGAGAAGCTTCATCTGGGAGACTATGAATGGGTGAGTTATGGTGAGGCTTTTAAAGCTGTTTGCAGCTTCTCATCTGGTCTAGTCCATCTTGGCCACAAAAAAGATGAGCGGGTTGCCATATTTTCCGACACACGGGCAGAATGGTTTATAGCCTTACAGGTATGTTTTCTTGTCTGATAGATTATAATATGTATGCTCATTGAAGGTATTATTCGTGTTCGTAACTTTTTCCGTGCAACACAATGCCCAGAAGCATTACCTTTTTGTAAAATTAAATGGAAGAATATCTTCATTAAGTAGTTTAGCCTGATTTTGGTTTTCATTTAAATTGAACCCGAAAAAAGATCATAGAAGCTAATAAAGTTAGGTTATCAGGTTAACTTGTCATCTGTTTATAGGCACACATGCATGTTGAGCATTTGATGGACATCTTGATATTTGAACTGTAAGAATAACTCAATACATATTGAAGTTTTGCTTGGAGCATTTAACTGTGGCAAAAGAAGTGCCACATATTATCTATGTTGTTAGAAAGTTTCGTTCCTTAGCTTCCATATATAATTGGTCTCTTTTCTTAAACAGGGTTGCTTCAGGCAAAATATCACAGTTGTTACTATATATGCTTCGCTGGGGGAAGAGGCTCTTTGTCACTCATTAAATGAGGTTTCATTATTCAAGACTTCTTCACTTCTAAGACATTGATTTCTCTATCTGTTTGATCATCAAATTTGAATGTATGGTAGTGCAGTGAAATTTATGTTCTTTTGAACTTCTACTTGCATTAGGTAGTTCTTCAAACTTATGGAAGTATACATGACATGTTTCATCAAATTTTTGTGCCTATTGAGCATGGTCGGTAATTATTTCTGATAATATATTTTTCTCATTTTGTTTTGATTGTGATTCTCTGAAATATTTATTGATTTTCTGTAGTTTTTTCTTGCTGCAATGAGACCATTTATGATCTTTTAGTAAGGAGGCTTTTTCGATTTCTAATGCCGTGACAAGATTGTTCAAGAGCTATTAATTAGAAAGACTTGTGTGACACTTTTAATAAAAAGAGATATCTGTTTTCTCATTAATGTTTCTTGTGTACTTTTACCACTACTCTGTCTTTCTTTAGAGCTCACTTGAGGTCTAGAACTTGCAATCAACTATTTTAGATAATAAATAATTTATAAGTGTCTTTCAGCTATGGAAGTTAAACATATTGATTTTGATTATATCGTGGAAAATGGAAATGTATGGAACAATTTCCAACAGCTGGTTATTTTAAAGTTGTGCTGAAATGGTGTATAAAAAATGGTTTTACATCATGTGCAATGAACCTCTAAGGTTATTCATTGCAGAGGTCTTATATGCACAAGGAAAGCATCAAGACATCTTTTTCTTCATGCACACCGTCTTTTTGTCTGTAAATTGCATTTTCTACTTGAATTACTTTAGAATCAGGTGAAGGAAGTAATAATAGTTTTCTTTTTGTAGCTTTGTTTTGGTTCTAGATGACTTCAGTTCCTGATAACATTTTTATAACCATTAGATTCCTTAGTAACATTATAGGATTTGAAATTTGTATCTCTAGAATGTATGCCTGGAAGGAACAGTCAAAGCCAACAATGAAGGTACTTCATATCTCTTAGCAGATTCTAGCATGTTGAGCTATGCTCATCTGAAAAATGAATTTTATCCTCTATAATCTGAAAGATGATCATTTTTACTACTTTGAATTGCGAAGGAAAAAGTCATCCTCATTTAGTTCAAACCACCTCTTCTTCCAAGATGGCTGACTGATGTGTGCACCTCTGTTATGAAAGTAAGCCTGTCATGTGAGAAGTAGCTTATGCATGTTGCCTTGCTTAGCTGCGTGAACACTGGGCAATACCTGAGCAAATACCAAATGGAGCAAAAAAATAATCTGACATTTACATTTTTTTAAAAAAAATCTTGATAGCATCTAGCAAGTTTGAGGTTATGCCTACTTGTTATTTACTGATTGTGCAAATTTCTTGTTTCAATGTTTCCATGAGCTTGTGAACATTAATACTGCATTCTTTGACCTGACAACAAACTTCACAAGCTCATATTTGTAACAGTAAATTTTGCATTATGTTGATGATGTGGTTATGTCCAAATCCCTTTCATTTATGTTTCGTTATGATTAAGGTAATCATTTAAATCTCTTCGCTTATCAGTTTACTCTGTGATTGACCAGACAGAGGTCTCAACTGTAATCTGTGGACATAAGGAACTGAAAAAACTGATTGATATAAGTGGACAACTTGACAATGTAAAACGTATTATTTATATTGATGAGGAGGGTGTTTCAAGTGAGGTTTCATTGGCTAAGAAGAATACAAGTTGGACGATTACATCATTTGTTGAAGTAGAGACAATGGGCAGGGAAAAGCCTATAGATGCATATCTGCCCCTCTCAGCTGATGTTGCTGTGATAATGTATACAAGTGGTAGCACTGGTTTGCCAAAGGTTTGTCTGCTCTTATCTGTTAGTTTTGTCTTTATGTCAAATTGCAAACTTTCCTTGTAGGTTATGTTCAGCTTCTAATTAGTAATCTGGGTTTTCTGATAGTCTGCCTGCATGTCCTTGGTTATTACAGTTACAATTGCGCCAACTGGGTTCCTATGCCTTGTAATTGGTGTTTTCATTATCAAATGGTAGCACTAACTATTTTTGAAAAAGTTTTTCTTGAAAGTGTTATTTGAGCATTAAACCAGCATTCAGTATTTTGCTTTGTTCATACATCCAGGGACTAATTTTGGAGTTGACAATGAAATTTCTAGCAGTATTCGTGCTCAACTTGACATGCCAGTTTGGATTTGTGAAAGCATATTGTCATATGCACTTTAAGGGCCCTTTTAGACTATAATTACTGTACTTTCTTTGTGCAACATGTGCTCATCTTGACATGCCATTTATTTCCATGTGTATTATGGTTATCCATGACTTACTAGTCTATTATTACTGTATATTCTTTTAATGAATGCCTGTGCTGCACATTTCATGCCATGTAGGTGAGGTATTGGCTTGGCACTTGATGCATTGCCCTTGTGACAATATATTTTGAACAGTTGACGCGTGTAGGGATGACAATGGGTCAGATACGTTTAAATTTCTCTGGAGCTCGACCAGCTTTCTAGGTACCTGAACCAAACTTGGGTGCATTAATTACCACGTGAACCTTTTCCTAATCTGATTGAAGGATACCTGAACCTAGTTTTACTGGGTTGGTAAATGTAGGTATCTGGAAAACTTGATCTGCTAACATCCTTTCTCACATTATGAATGACAAGTAGGGTATTGATTAAAACCCATCTATCTAGTTAACCAAAACCTGAACCCAACTCAGGTGACCCCTTTTCTATCCAAGCCCATTCCGGACTTGATCAAAGGGTATCCAAACCCAATTGAATCAGGTCAATACCTTAAAAATCCCAGCTTGCTGCCATCTCTACTTGTGCATACCACAGAGACATACCAAGTGCTCCATGAGATGTACCAAATCCACTCAGGACAAGGACAGGTGTGACAACTGACATGCGAAACTTGGAATCTTGATCCATCCTGAGTCACACAGAATCTTTTTAGAATGAAGCTTAGATATATATGGAATAAACACCTTTTTCTTTGGTCTCACTGCTACTGAATTAGTAACATAATGTTTCTGAATGTTGACCATGAATCTTGGCAATGGACCTCCCTCCTGTAGGTTGTTTCCATGTAGGAACCTAAATTGCTTATCATTTTTTAATACTCAGATATATCGAAATATTTCAGACGTAGCACTAAGGTATCCTTTTTTTCTTGTTTTTGCATCTGATTCCTTTACAGGATACCAGAGCCCATTGATAAAGAAAGAAAATTGACCAGCATAAATTTCATTTACTGATGCATATTGATCTTTACTTGTCTGCATAACATTATTGTATAACTTGAACTCCTCATTGCTTTGCAAGTTTTCATGATTGCCCTTGGTTTGGTTGGGAATTTCCTATATTTATATATCGGTCAGGTAATATAGAACATCACAAGCTTGAATTCTGAAAAAAAAAATGCAAAGTTGGCTATCTAGTCGTGTGATTTTGATCTAAATGAAGACTTAGAAACTAAAATCAGAAATCATAGTGTTCATTTGATGAATATGGTGTTAATAAAAGTAAATTAGATGTTGTGTTGGCATATATAAACCTTGTTGATTTCAGGATTTTGATAAAAAAAGAATGTCCAACTTAAAGGACCCAAAACCTATTTCAGAACCAAATTTACTTGATATAAGCTTCACACTTCTATCTGGTTAAGGAATTACTTTAAAGTTGTGGATTAGTTAGATATTCTGAGCTTGAACCGCCACATGCCCACACATGCTAAAAGAAGGGAAGTAAGAAGTATTGCCATAAGTTCGCATGCACACAAATTTTCAGAGACAGATAAAGCTCTCTACTCCCAGCTTTCTTATGATATCTCTGTTTGTTTCTATAAATGTGTATGTATATGTATCATCATGAAGTTTGTAGTTTTTGCTCTCGGTCCACTCAGATCCTTATCAAATTTAGAATGCTATTTGGGGATAATTAGGAAATTTTCAGTGTTGCTTATGCTTACAACATTCCTAATTCCTTGACTTCTCTTACAGGGTGTAATGATGACCCATGGCAATGTTCTAGCCACAGCTTCAGCTGTTATGACTATTGTCCCTTCCATTGGGACTAATGACATATACATGGCATACCTACCACTAGCTCATATTCTTGAGTTGGCTGCAGAGGTAAGGAGTTTCAAGTTTTCCTACATCTGAACTTTATACAGGATCCACATGTAACTTGTTCATAATTATTTTTTCTATTTTTTCGGTCAATAATAATTTTATGTATGCTGTACACAGAATGTAATGGTTGCTGCGGGAGTTGCTATAGGCTATGGGTCACCTTTGACTCTCACTGATACATCAAACAAGATAAAGAAAGGAACAAAAGGTGATGCTTCAGTCTTGAGTCCTACAGTGATGGCTGCTGTACCTGCTATCCTTGACCGTGTCCGTGATGGCGTGCGGAAAAAGGTCTTTGCATTTCCTTTCAAAGATATAATATCTTTCATAATCTGTTTTGCCTGATTTTATGGGATTAATTTTCATTTAATATATTCTTTAACAAATTTCAGGTAGATGCCAAGGGTGGGTTGTCGAAGAAATTATTTGATGCTGCATATGGTCGCAGGTTGTCTGCTATTAATGGAAGTTGGTTTGGAGCATGGGGTTTAGAGAAGGTTTTATGGGATTTTCTCATATTTAGACAGGTTCGAGCAGTTTTAGGAGGTCGTGTACGTTTTTTACTTTCTGGTGGGGCTCCTCTATATGGTGATACTCAGAGATTTATCAACATATGTCTTGGGTTAGTATAACCTTATTTCATTTCTTTGAGGAACATGCAAGTAATTTATACCTAAACTTTTAGGATTTTTTGATGTATACCTGTAGTTGGAGGTGATTTTCTTCTGTTTCAGGCTTCACCAGAATGCTGCTGTGCTTGTTAATATTATATGAAAGGACAACTGAAACTGGCACTTTAAGCATAAAAAGTATAATACAATTTTTTGTTAAAAAATTACTTTGTGTTTCGGATGATTAAATTTTACCAAATCTATTAATTGAGGTGCCTCTGTTATCTCTTTTTAAGGCTATCCCATTCTGGACTTGGAGGGCTTTGCGAAAGTTCACGTTCATATTTAAAATTTCCCCCTTCATAACTTTTGACTTACTATAGGTCTATTCTTGATTAAGCGGAGAAATATATGGGAAAATCACACCAGACTGTTGTTGAACAGTTTGTTTTTAGCTAGTGTAGTCTTATCACCCCCTTCTGGTTTCTGTATTCCCTTTATATGAAAATGCTGGGTTCTGATCTTTATATACAACAATATTCAAATGTTGAACCCATTTGTTCAATTTGACTTGTGTTCCTCCAATAGTTCAACTGAACTTCTTATATTTATCACTAAATAAAAAAAGAAAATTAGTGGCCACTTCAGTTGTCCCATCTTTCTTTTGTTCAGTTAGGAAGTCTTTACTTGTAATTGACCATAAAACTAGACATTTACTGGGGCAACAGTGTAGTACTTGTAGTTTTAGCAAGACATGAGCTCAATGGTTTAATTGCATTAAATAAAGCAAAAAGGATTTAGAGATCACCTAGTGAATTAACTGCTAAATATATGAAAAGACGTGGTTAAACTATTTTTGCCAAGGACATGTTCAATTGTAAATTACGAAATGCGACTTGCAGTAATTGGTTACCTTTGGAATGTTTGGGCAATTTAATTTCAGATTGGAATTTTTGTTTGAATTTTTTACATGATTTTTTGTTGCTAATTTTGACCACAATGACCTTCTAGAGACCCAAGGTGAAATAAGATGGAGGTGGAATTAATACAAATTTGGAACTGACATGTTAATAAAATATATGTTTAATATCATAATAAGTTATTACAGTAACTATTCTTTTACATGTTTACCCTCAAAATTTTTGTGATTGCGTGGCAGTCAGTCATTCCTTGTTTCTGTTTTTAATTCAGTCCCAATGCATAGTGCACAATGTGTGCTAGTAAATAGAATAGTGAATATTGTGAGAATGTTTCTTTCAGAACTGTTACATCATTATCTATCTATAACATTTTTACTGTTAACCTCCTTTCACGGAGGCATATTTCCAAAGTTCAAAATAAAGTTAAGCCCTCTTAATTTTCTAAAACATTTTTGAATTCCCAACATATGAAGGCACTTATAATTTTATTTAAACTATAAGACTTGTGGGTTGTGAATGTATGGGCTTGAAGATTAAAGGGACATGTGGTTTTAAATTTTAAAAGTTCCGATGGATGACTTTTGAAGTTCTATTGGTTCTATCAGATGGGCAGGTGGGAACAAAAGAATTAATTATAAAGGGAAATATACGTTCATAAACAAAGTATAAAACAAAAAAGAAACATTATCTTCTCTTGTAGATTATAAATGATATTGTAAATAATTATATTTGCACTGTCATCTTGACCATTTCATGGTTGAACTAGGTAGGACACAGTTTAAGATTCTAGCGATTATAAGCAAATACAAAGACAAGGGACTAATGTGCAATTTTTGTAGGCTAGTGATTATTGCAAGAACTCCTGTACCAATTTATTATATATCATTTACATATTGGAATATCAAAATGATTATATAATAGAATGTTATAGCTTTTGTGGTAACACCTATTAGCATGCTGCAGTACATCATAGCATGTCACCAATGTGAATTGTAGATAATAATGTAATGTAACATTTGAAAGAGGTTATATTTGGACTTCTTTTTAATGTTTGACTGATTATAATTGAAACTCATCATTTTGTGTCAATTAAATTGTGGAATTATAATCATTTTGCTGTTTCTATCAACTGCTGAGAATCAAACAGTTGAACTATAAGTTTTGAATCTTGAGTTAAGATTTTTGGTATACCAAACAAAAATTATTGTAGTTAATTTTAGCAAGTGCCGTTTTTATTTGAAGTATTGTTGAGTTTGGTCATATATGAAAACTAAAAAAAAATAAATCTAGTTTTTCTGGTTACTAACTAATTTACAGGTTTGTTGGGCATGGTGCTCAAAATTGCAGTGCAGATAAACAGAAAGTTTTTGTTACGTAAGTTACCTGTCAAGGCATTCTCTGGCTCTTAAGCCATAGAAGTGCATGAGTTGGCTTATTTGAGTTGGGAGATTCTTCTTTTTTTCAGATATTCTCACACAATGGCTTCTAGACATGTTGTTTATGAAAAACTACTTCCTGTGGCTTTTCTTGACCTCATAAAAAAGATTCTAGTCATGTGATTAAATTTATGCCCTCTGATGGTAGTTTTAAGTAACAGAAGTCTTTCTTAGATTTGATTGGATCAAAACACTTGATCTTATTACTAAATGAGCAAGTCTGAGACTATTCATGGATTGGTGTTACTTGATTCACACAATTAGAGAATTTGGAGACAAATTTGAATTTAAATCTTCAGTAGCCCCTCTTTTTTTAACTATATGGTAAAGACCCGTCGTGTTTCTAAGTTTTTGATATGACTCTTACAAATTCATCAAATAATCAAACACATGCAAACATATCATTTAGAAAAAAGTGATGAACTTAACTGTATCCTTATGTACAAGGTCTTCAATTTCGAATAATACCGTCCATATCGGGCGGTGTGTATCGGTCCGTCAACAGACCGGTACATGGACCGTCCGCTACTGGACGGTACGTATCGGTCCGTCAACAAACCGGTACATGGACCGCCCGCTACTGGACGGTATTATATATATATCTGCGACGTCGCCTCTCCTCTCCATGTGGGGTGACGTCGCAGATTTTTTTTACTTATATATATATATATATATAAAGGTGATGTCATCAAATTTTTGTTTACTTTATATATATCGCTTGGTATACAGTACTGTATTGTACCGAGCGAATCTCGAAACTCCGGTATGGTACGATATTTTAATCCTTGCTTGCGTAGATATCTTAAATATGCATTGACTGATTTTTTTTCTTGATTGGTTATACTATTGGCCCAAATAATATTCCAGATAGAGGAACTCTTTAAACTATAGTGAACTTGACACTTGGAGCCATTCACTTATCGGATGAACATGATTGCAACAGAAATTGGGAAATGACTATATGCAGGACTTCAAACATTCAGAAAGGAATCACTCTCTTGTATTTTCTTTTATTTTCTTTAGGTATCAATATTTGCATCTTATACAATTATAGATCTGTAGTATCTTGAATACCTTCAACTTTGTAATTGACCATGCCGAATATTTTCCAGTGCTCCAGTAGTGCAAGGATATGGTCTCACGGAAACCTGTGCTGGAGGAACATTCTCTGACTATGATGACACTTCTGTTGGTCGTGTTGGTGCTCCAGTTCCATGTTCATATGTCAAGGTACAAGTTAAGACCTTGAGGATAATGCTTGCTTGATTGGCATGATAGACCACCACTTTCCTTGTCTAAAGTGCACGTATAAGATTGTTTTAAATGCTCTTCTTCCTTTTAATTGCATGCAAGGTTTTTTCATGTGCTAGGATAAGATTATTATTCCATACTCATTTTTATGTTCCCCTTTTAATTTCAGGTGTATGGCAACTTTATGTTGTAACTTAATGTGTTGGTGGACAATGAATACTGATTATCATGATCTTAGCTTTCATTTTATTATGTCATTTTTAATAAGATACTTAAGATTTGCTACTGTTGGGGTGCCTATGATAGTCAGCATTTATGAACAAAGGTGCATAATTTTCTTTTTTAATTCCAAGAAGGCATTCTGAGGTCTTTGCCACCACCTTGAAAACCCTTAAGAATGATGTTTGCTTGCTTCCTAATCAACTGATTTTCCTGACTCTGACTCGATGGGCTTCACATAGAAAAATAAAAAAGCTATAAGTGGAGGTGATGTGTGATAAGAATCAGATGATTACAGGAGCCCTAATTGCTGTGGCTGCCAACACTGTCGGCCGAGCACTTCTCTGCTTCTTCTACCAGTCGCCATCTCCTCCTGTAGGTACCATTTTCTCCACTCCACTCCTCTCGTCTCCCATCTCCCCCCTCTCTTCTCCTCCCATTTTCTGCCCCCTCCTCCTCTCTCTTCCCCGCTTCTTCCTTCTCTTTTCTCCTGTTCTCTCCATTCTTGCCCTCTCCTCTTCTCTCCTTTCCTCCCTTCGCCTCCCATCTCATTCCCGATGCCTTTGTCTCCAGGAAACTTTGATATGTGCTGTGATAGCACTGCTGTGATGGCAAACTTTACAAGTTTGCTGGATGACACACCAAATGAAAAGATGACATGATGTTATAGCTGTATATGTTGATCTTTTGTAAAGCTTTTGATCCTCTGTATCTGTTGGTTCTGCAATATTTTTATTAAGCATATTATTTGATGCATCTTAAGCATAGTTTGTAATAAAGTAAATCCTGCAAGTATAAAGCATCAACTAGTATTTAGAGGAAAAGAAAAAGGTGTACAAGCAGCTAGTTAAATGCAAGGCTCGCTGTATCAGTGTACCACTCAGTATAGGCAGTACATACCAGTCCAATAGGTGACCAGTATGGGTGGTACATACCGGTATATTAGTATTCCTCACCCTATCAAGTGTCGGTACATCGGTATGGCTCGATACGTACTATACTGATGGCCGGTTGGTACACCTATACGGACCGGTAAGACGAACCATGATTAAATGTATCATCATCTTTAAAATTATCCAAGCTCTTTATCACCACCAACCTGATTCCCTCGACCTCAATTGCGAATCTTTTATTCATCACATTTTATACATTCACAAATTCTTGATGGATGAGCACTGCACAGTGATTGAAAGTGAGGGACTGAGGTGCTTAATGGTGTCTTCCATGTATGTATAGTTTTGTGTTTACCTTGAGTTTTGGCAATAAGCACTGGTTATTACACCTCTTATTGCAAAAGCGTGATGCCTTTTTCCAGTCATAAAATAGAAATCATGCATTTGTTCAAGCTTACTACTCATAAGTCACAATGTATTTGAAAAAAGAACTAGTAAATACAAAGTTCTTTAATTATCACAATATATTTGAACTTATTGCTTTGCATACATAATCCTAGTTATTACACAATTTCTGTGCTATTGAAATTTGAAGTTTTTTAATCTTACATTGTGTTCCATCTAGGCTGATTTTTTAATTCTATAAACATTTTCATTTCTTTTCTGACAACTTTTTGTTCTTTTTTCAACTGGATACTTGAAATGGTAACAGTCTAGGATGAATCTCTATTTCATCTTTCTTCACTGCTTTATCAACTCCATTTATTTCTTGGTACTAAAATCAAGTATGAGCCTCAATGATTCGTAGAATATATTCTCCTAGAATTTTCTTCTGCAATAAGATGAAAGTAAGTTTTAAGTCACATTGAAACACTTACAATATACGTAACTTCTTCAGCTTCTTTGAAGTTGCTAACATTGTTAAGTTGGAGTTCTCAGGCAAAGCTTTTCTTGCGGGATGCAACTAGTTTGTTGTTAGAAAGTGTAGTATGAAATACTCACATGTCTTTATATCCACAGATCTCCATATGAGATTTACTGATGGTTAATTGATGACTAATTTATTTATGTTAATTTAGATCTTCACTCATTTATAGAGAACATTTTTGGTATCAGTTAATAGATTGGCCTGAAGGTGGATATTTGGTTACGGATTCACCAATGCCTAGAGGGGAAATTGTTATTGGGGGTCCAAATGTTACTCCTGGGTACTTTAAAAATGAAGAAAAAACAAAGGAAGTTTACAAGGTCAGTCACTTGCAATGCTGCTTGTAACCTTAAACGTCCATTGGTTGAGACTAATTAGGTGCCGTGACATCTGATTGATAAAGGTTGACGAGAAAGGGATGCGGTGGTTTTACACGGGGGACATTGGAAGGTTTCATCCTGATGGCTGCCTAGAAATCATCGATCGAAAAAAAGATATAGTGAAACTTCAGCATGGTGAATATGTGTCTCTTGGAAAGGTAGGACTCTTCATGTCTATTTATAAAATTTCTGGTTTATCAAACTTACTTTCTGTTTCACAGGTTGAGGCTGCTTTGATTGTGAGTCCCTATGTGGACAACATCATGGTGCATGCTGATCCCTTTCACAGTTTCTGTGTTGCACTTGTTGTTGCTGCACAACATGCCTCAGAAGAATGGGCTTCAAAGCAAGGGATAAATTACAGTGATTTTTCAGATTTATGCCAAAAAGAGGAAACTGTGAAGGAAGTGCACGAGTCACTGTTCAAGGTATGTTTCTCTTTTGTACACCTATGTGGGACATTTAAGTTTGTCTTCTGTTACCCGTGCGGTTCTTTCAATGCATATTTGCTTTTAGAAGTTATTTGACTGTTTATCAAAATATGACTATAGTTTGTACATGATTAGATTCTCTGTTCATTAATTATGACATCTCTGAACAATTTCTTAGTTGCTTCTTCCTCCATTTCTTTCTTGTTTGAGTAAACAATTTGGTTGAGATTATATTATTAACATTAAAAGTGTTCATAATTAGAATTATCAGCATATAAACTGTAAACTACAAGTGTATGATGAATACATGACCTTACATTATGAACCTCCTTGTACGAGTTACACTTGTGCCTCATCATTGAGCTCATCGCATATGTAACTCATCACTCTGATGTGGACGGGTGCTTGCTAGATAATTGTTGGTACCTAACGAATATTTGACACTAGTAGTTCGATAGTCTTGACATCGCTGTAGAACAGTGAGCTGATAATTAGTTTTGTTTGATTTGAGTATAGGTGGGGAAACAAGCAAGATTGGATAAGTTTGAGATCCCAGCAAAGATCAAGCTGATTCCTGAACCATGGACTCCCGAAACTGGTCTGGTCACTGCTGCACTAAAGCTCAAGAGAGAGGTCATCAGAAAGGCATATGCAGATGACCTTGCAAAATTATATGCGTGAATCATAGTTATTTCTTGAGAGGAGTATTTAGTCACGTATTGCTGCCCAGTATCATATTTTTGCTTTTTGACACAATGTTTATGTGCTTGAAGAGAACACACTTGGCAGGTTATGTTTTTTCCTCATGCAAATTTTGATAGTTGCATGGAAAATAAGTAGTAGATATGTTGCTGGGAAGACCAAGGCATTACAAGCACTTTGCTTATGAACACTGACCAACTGGAGAAATAAAATTGTTTCAGCTCCCCATTCCTGTTGTTATCAATGTGAAAATATTGAAATGTCCATTGCTGCTGCTGCTGTGTGTGTGTGTGTGTGTTTTTTTTTTTAACCAAAACTTTATATTAATTAGCAAGGATCTACAAAACTGATAGGCAGAGATTACCTCAACTCTGAGCTACTCCCTGAAAATTTTGAACTTTGATCTAACCAGTCAAACTCAAAATATTTTTATATATTGATTTCAGGTAAAAAATTTGAACTTTGCTCAAAATGTATGTCTGTATATATTGATTTCATGTACCAAAGTAGTTGAGTTAGTCCATTTAAATAGTTAGTATCACCCTCCCCTTAGCTTCGTCGGTTGTCCCCTCTCATTTTTAATGGCATACCCATACCCTACAGAAGATTCCTTACGAGGATTCTGCCTCTTTGTCCCCTTAGACATTTGAAGGATCCTTACTACTACTATCCTCTCGAAAAGCTTCTCCAAATTGGTTTACCCACAGCTCCCATAATGTGTTCGCCATCACTACCAAGAACACATCCTCCTCGGTTGCTCTTTTCCACTGCCCTTTCTTCTAGCCAGCATCTAGCATTCCAGTCCAGTCCTTGAAAGTCACTGGCATCAAATTGGAACATTCGTAGTAAGTGCACTGGACATAGCATTGTCTAAGAATGAATTATAGTAGCGTTCTCAAGTTGGGATTACGATCTCTCTTAACAATTGATAGGCACTCTTTTGTAGAGGCATTACCATCTAGAGTTAGAGTTGAGGCTCATACCCACTAGTCATTACGGGGGCTCTCAGGTAAATGAATTCTTCGGATCTTGTCAACTAGATATGGATGAAATATATATATATATATATATATATATATATATATATATATATATATATATATATAGTATTCGATAAAGGCACATTCCATACATTTGAGGTAATGAACTGATGAGTGAAAGTAGTAGTTAAAGCAGTCAATATTGACATATATATAGGCCAATGGGTTAAAAAGACATTAGACACTGAATCAATATCCTTTTGGTTGAACTGTTTGCTTCGAGATCCTCTTTCCTACCTGAGCTGAGGGTATTGAAATCCAGTACATTCTCTCAGTGTTTTAGCCTCTCTATTTCATTCTGATTTCATCAATCATTATGATATTTGATGGTTTCTGATTTTTGTTCTTCAATTCATTCTGTGACCTAAAATCAAATCATGACATTTAAATAAATAAATAAATAAATAAATATTATTGTTATTATTATTATTAATAAATAATATACTATTATTTAAATAAATAAATTAAAACATATGATGAATAATTAAAAAGTAATAATATACTAAAATGAAAACGATAGGAACAGAGTAATTGAATATTATAATAGTTTGTCTATCTTCCATTCATGTTACTAAAAAAGACTAACAATGGTCCCATTGAAACACAGTCTAATTAACAAATCCAACTGGTCAAACATCGGTTGACTCTCCGGTTCGAGTTCTATAATTATGATCCTGATGGTTAAGTGTTAACCCATAGATGAGCTCATTATGCTAATGTTACTTGGAAGATCAGTTGTGACCCCTATTGTTGGCAAGGATGTGTTGGTCTTTGAGATCATATTCACCATTCTTGGTTGGTAACTCGTTAAATTCCAGTCAGCCATGCATCATCATAACTCCAATTTCTTTCTGCCTCACCTGCTACTCTCTTCTTCGATCTTTTGTTCTTGACTTGGTAGACCGAGCAAGCTAGAAGCGATCTTGAACCTGAGAGAGGAAGGACAAGATGCCGGCGATTGCGATGTCGAATGGTCCAAAGGAATTCGAAGGAAACATCACAGTTTATGTTGTGATATGCGGAGTGATCGCTGCCACGGGAGGCCTCATGTTTGGCTAGGACATTGGAATATCAGGCAGGTAACTTCCATTTCGCATTTGATTCGGCTATATGTTTCATCGTCTAGAATCCAATAACATACGCAGCACCAGCTTGTCGGTCAGCATTTTGAGGAGAGAGACGATCGAAGAGATAGATGGTTGGGTGCGTGCAGACATCGTTAGGGTTTGCATGCATGCATGCATACATTGCCTGACCGTTCGATTTGCATGCAGGGGGGGTGACATCGATGGACGACTTCTCGGAGGAGTTCTTCCCGGGGGTGTATGCAAGGAAACACAAGGCCAAGGAAGACAACTACTGCAAGTACGACAACCAAGGCCTTCAGCTTTTCACTTCGTCCTTGTACCTCGCCGCCTTGCTATCCAGCTTCTTAGCTTCCGAGCTCTGCACCAAACGTGGCCGGCGGCTGACGATGCAAGCCGCGTCTGTGTTCTTCTTGGCCGGCGTCGTCCTCAATGCAGCCGCTCGCAACATCGCCATGCTGATCATAGGCAGGATTCTCCTGGGAGATGGTGTGGGATTTGCAAATCAGGTTTTCTCCTCAGACTTCCTTTCTATCACTCGTCTCCGCTTTCTCCTCTATTTCTCTCTCTCTCTCTCTCTCTCTCTCTCTCTCTCTCTCTCTATTCACTTTCTCTTGGAAGATAACAACATGTTACCTGTATCTTGTCACTCCACTTCATGCATCAAGAGTGAAGCTGGCCGCCAACATGTGCGTTCTTCTTGCTGCAGGCGGTTCCTCTCTTCTTGTCGGAGATCGCGCCAGTCCGCGTCCGGGGAGCCTTGAACATCCTCTTCCAACTCGATGTGACGATCGGGATCTTCGTGGCCAACATCGTGAACTACCTCGTGTCCAATATCCACCCCTGGGGATGGAGACTCGCGCTTGGCTTGGCCGGCGTGCCGGCGACCATGCTTTGCTTGGGATCCCTCGTGATCGCCGAGACGCCGACGAGCCTCATCGAGCGGGAGCTGCTGATGGAAGGCTTGGCCATGCTGAAGAAGATCAGGGGGACCGACAACGTGGATGCGGAGTACCAAGAGATCCTGCGTGCCTGCGAGATGGCACGGCAAGTGAAGCAGCCGTTCAGGAACCTCATGAAGCGATCGAGCCGCCCGCAGCTGGTGATCGCCATCGTGATGCAGGTCTTCCAGCAGTTCACCGGGATCAACGCCATCATGTTTTATGCTCCGGTCCTCTTCCAGACCATCGGATTCAAGAACGACGCGTCGCTGCTCTCCGCGGTCATCACGGGTATCGTCAATGTCCTGTCCACCGTCGTATCGGTGGCCTTGGTGGACAAAGTCGGGAGGAGATTCCTGCTTCTCGAAGCCTGTGGGCAGATGTTGATCACGCAGGTTAAAACAACTAGTCACATACATCGATGCTCAGATATATTCTAACCCAAGTGGTGGTTGATCTGCATGCACGCAGGTGGCTATCGGAGGCATTCTACTCGTCAACTTGAGAGCCACTAATGAACTCGAACACGGCGTGGCAATTTGGGTGGTGGTGCTGGTATGCCTCTTCGTGTCAAGCTTTGCCTGGTCTTGGGGTCCGCTTGGTTGGCTGATCCCCAGCGAGACCTTCCCGTTGGCGACGAGGACCGCCGGTTATGCCTTTGCCGTCAGCTCCAACATGATCTTCACCTTCGTCATCGCCCAGGCTTTCCTCTCCATGATGTGCCATCTGCGTGCGGGGATATTCTTCTTCTTTGCCGCATGGATTGTGGTGATGGGGCTGTTCGTCATCTTCCTGTTGCCCGAGACGAAGAACGTGCCGATCGATGAAATGACCGAGAAGGTCTGGAAGCAACACTGGTTCTGGAAGAGATTCATGGACGAAGAAGAAGAAGAAAGAAGATAAAAAAGGACAGTGTCTAACATCGATTGTTGTTGCTCTTCCATGATTCTTCGCATACCATCTGATGAAGCTCCAAAACATGCATCCCTAATAAATCCAGCTTCTAAGTGGCAAATCTAGCTTGTGCTAAGCTAGCTAATACATTCCATACTGTAATGTATCCTACCGAGTTTATTGGTACGAATAAGAAATTTTATTTACAAAAATCTCTGATCTTCTCCTTCTATTTTATTCTTTTTTGAATCTCCGAATTTTTCCAAAAAAACGAAAAGAAAAAAAAAGAGATCCATACGGAGAAAAAAAAAGAAGATCAAAAAGACAAACGAAGCTTCTGATAGGTAAAAGGATTTGCCGGAAATCGGAGAGTCGTTGAAGAGATTATTTACACCAAATCCGGTTCGATCGGTGCACTCATCACCTTTGCCCTTTGTATTCCACAATGCATCATCATCAAGGCGGTCCGACAATTAAAGCACGCTCCTCTCGACCGCACGAAGCGACTCATCGTACGCCTGCCTACACGTGTAGCCCATGCGCGTCGTTCCCTTCGACACCCGCATCACCGAGATGCGGTCAAGAAGGAGCTTAAATAATGAGAGATCGACGCCCATCCCATGCCACCGGACGCGGCTTGCTTCCCCCACCTCGCCTCTGCCGCAAGATCTCGTGTATGGCCGACATGATTTGCTAATTAATTAATCTTGCGTCGGCAATTCCCGGTCGTCAGCAGTGCCCATCTCTCACGTGATTCCGCCTCTTAAATTGGGAAGCGTTGCTCGTTCCGGTTCCTCGGAGCAGAAGCTTCGGAAGAGCTCTCGCTGGGATTTCTCGATCGGTTTGTGTGGAGAGAGGAAGATGGACAAGTACGAGCTGGTTAGGGATCTGGGGGCCGGCAATTTTGGGGTTGCGAGGTTGCTGCGGCACAAGGAGACGAAGGAACTCGTTGCGATGAAGTACATCCCCAGAGGGCAAAAGGTCGGAGTTGTTTCCCTTTGTCTTCTGCCTTGTTTCGATCGAATCGCTTACTTTCCTTGTGGGATTCTTCTTGGAGTGTACGTAGATCGACGAGAATGTGGCGAGAGAGATCATCAATCACCGGTCGCTTCGGCACCCTAATATCATCCGATTCAAAGAGGCATGAACACCTTATTTATCGCGGATTCCAACAATCAAGGACTTCATTTCTCCTCATCCTTTTTTCTTCCCCCTCCTTTAGGTCGTTCTAACTCGGACTCATCTTGGCATCGTGATGGAGTACGCCGCCGGTGGGGAGCTCTTCGACCGGATCTCCAACGCCGGAAGATTCAGCGAAGACGAGGTTAATTTTTGGGAACCCTCTTTCTTCTTTTCCAATGCTTATATGATTATTTATTACGTATAAATTCAAATTATTTTCTCCAGGCGAGGTATTTCTTCCAGCAACTCATTTGCGGCGTCAGCTATTGCCATTTCATGGTAAATCCCCTGCATAAAAGAACAGCTAAAAATCCCTTTTTTATTCCACAGTTCATGACCCAAATGATTGCAGCAAATTTGTCACCGAGATCTGAAGCTAGAAAACACCTTATTAGACGGGAGCCCCGCGCCGCGCCTCAAGATCTGCGACTTCGGTTACTCCAAGGTCGTCGCACTCTCCTCGTCCTGGGATCCCAACAAAATTTTGGCTCCATCGGGAGTTCCTTTTTTATCCCCAAAACAACAACTCCCAGTTCGTCTCTTTTTTCTAATATCTTGTGCCATATGCTGCAGTCATCTCTGCTTCACTCGCGGCCCAAATCCACCGTTGGGACTCCGGCGTACATCGCCCCCGAAGTGCTCTCTCGGCGGGAGTACGACGGCAAGGTCAGTTACGTAATATCACTCTCTTTCTTTTCCCGCTGCTTCCGAGATCCACTCGGTGAGCCAACGTCGGGGTGTGTGCGGTGGCTTTGTCGCCACGTGGTCATCTAATGCCTCTTTGGCAGACACGTGTTAGGAAGCAATTAAATGAGCCACGTAAGCTTTGACCGACGCTTGTTTACCTTCGCTGTCTCCCTCGCCTTGGCCGGTGCTTGTCATTGATCGGGCATAGTGGGATCTGCCCGCCTGCCTATTCACTGGCGGAATTGGTGTGGGTTGAGTTGGGTTGACTCGAAATTTACTTCGTCGCTCTCTTCCCTATTTCTCCTGCTACTGTTATGCTAGTGAATTATGTTATGCTTGCGACGCTGCACATTATGGTTTTGGTTAGTGTTGACTATGATCGAATGAAAGAATGTTGAGGTAATAATTGATGGGTGCAGAAAGATGGAGAAAAAAAGGGACTGTTTGAGAAAGTGATTTGTTTCATATGCGTTGAGGATTTGATTTGATGAGGTTTGAAACATCCATTTTGTGATAAGTTTTGTAGGGCTCAGTTTGAGGTAGATTTTTCCACCAGGGGTACAATATCAGTATGGAGTTTTTGGTATGGGGGCACAATGAGTCGTAACAACTATCAACTTACCTTAGGCAGGCAAGGCAAGGTTCTGTATCCATGAATTAGCTTTTTTTTTTTTGGTTTTGAAAATAAGAACAAGTCAAGAAAATCTATATAGCAAGAATACTTGTTAGATCGTAAGGGACTTGGGGTGAAATCATGTTTGACTTCCAAAAAAAAGAAGTATGATGAATTCTTCCAAGCAATGCTAGATTGCGAGAAGCTTCATGGATTGTAGCGAAAATCCATGAATAACTTCATCAAGCATTTTGTAGCGACTGATGTGCTGGCACGTGGATTTAATGTATTTAAAAGTGAACAATTGTGGAGCTCAAATCTATCAATTTAGTTTGACCTAAAGTTAGGTGTTAAAATATTTAAGTTGAAGTTGATAATGATATACTCAGTACTCTTATAATTCTATCTTAATTTTATCCACTTTTAAAGTGAGACTAATCGGGATATTATAATTTTTTTTTACTCAAGGGTTTGATGTCTTTGTCAAGGCCCAACATAGTTCGGATCAAACCCTAATATAGCGCACATGAGGCATAACTCAATGGTGGCTCTACGGATAGTCTTTTCCTACTCGAGCGTCACGACTCGAGTTTAATAGGCTAATTGATTTATTAACTTCGTTTAACTTAAATCATCGGTCAAAATACTTAAGTTAAAATTGATAGTAGTACAATTATCATATTTTTATAAGTCTATTATCCATTTTTTGTAGATATTTTATTGAGTTATACACAATTACTGTTGAAAGTAAGATTGAAGGTCCTAAAGAGTAAAGACATGCTGGGAGAAGATAGATTTTATCTGCATGCAATTCTCCATGTAAATTGAACAAAAAGAAGACAAAAGAATACAAATCACTCTACGAAATAGTATAGTGCAGTTTATTCTCCGAGGCAGTGACTTGTTTTTAGATCATTAGTAGAATTCACAACAAATTTATTCAGCAGGAATCGATTCCAAATCCAATAACTGACCTGTTTGTACTCTCTCTCTTGGTTCATACATTTGCTGAATAAGTTGATGTCATTTATTATCTGTTTCTTGTTTGGTTATTTGATACGAGGAGAGTTGTCAAGATAACAAACATATTTGGTGTTGTAGACAGCTGATGTCTGGTCATGCGGGGTAACATTATATGTGATGCTGGTGGGAGCCTACCCCTTTGAAGACCCAGACGACCCCAGGAATTTTAGGAAGACAATTGGGGTAAAAACCTCTTATTCTCGCCGTTTGTCATGCCGGCTCTTTTCTCATGCTATTATTCTATATATCTTCGCTGTCAATCTCAGCCCCTTGTTTATTATTATGTTCCAACATGGTTTGGATTGCAGAGAATAGTGTCAGCACAGTACAAGATACCTGAATATGTTCATACCTCCCAAGATTGCAGGCAAATCCTATCAAGGATCTTCGTTGCCAACCCAGAAAGGGTATGCCTGTGTAACCAAAGACCCTATGTAAAATGATGGAATATAGAAATTCAGTAAAAGAAAGCATATCAACTTTTTTTCGATAACAAGATATCACTTTTATTGAAATTAGCTTGTTTTCGGGTGTCTGCAGAGAATTACTATGAGGGAAATAAGGAACCATCCCTGGTTCTTGAAGAACTTGCCTAGGGAGCTAACTGAAGCAGCGCAAGCGCAATACTATAAGCGGGATAATGATGCCCCTACCTATTCTCTGCAGAGTATCGAGGAGATAATGAGGATCGTGGGCGAAGCACGGACTCCTCCACCGTCAAGCACACCTGTGGCAGGTTTTGGTTGGCCGGCTGGGGAGGATGAAGACAAGCAAGATGAACAAGATAACAATGTCGAGGAAGAAGATGAATACGAAAAGAGGGTCAAGGAAGTCCGTGCCAGCGGGGCATACCCATTGGTTGATTGAATAAGATTAGTGGCAAAGTGAGAATCAATCAGAAGAAGATTAAGGAAAACACAATTTATCGTGTATTGCTAATCATGGATCTTTGTGGAATTTGCTTTATGTAGTTGTTGTCCAATTCAGTGCTGCTGGTGTAACTCGTAAAATTTAAACTGCTAGTATATTTTCCTTCACTTGCATCGTTCAAATATGCTTGAAGCAAAAAATAAATAGGTCGATCTTATAGATGAAAACATTGTGATATAGGTTAGTCTAAGGTGCTCTACTAAGATTGCAATTCAATTAAGAGGTTTGCGGCTATTATCCTAACCTCCGCTTGTTTCTTAGGCAAACCTCGTCTATGATCGAGGTCATCGGATGATCGTTACAGGATATATGATCTATGATTCTGTCACCCATGATGTGGTGTTAGAATGTCTCGAGTGTGAGGGTGGGATGATCATTATTTATCTCTACAAGAAAGATAAGCATGCGTGACAGCATAATTGTGTAAGCTTTTACTATGTGTGACTGTGGTTGAATGACGACTGTGAGGAGGTAACTGTTGTTGAATGACGACTACGAGGAGGATGAGGACAACTATAAATACAAGTGGTTTTGTTAGCATTCAAGAGAAACTACTAATATCTTTTAATTTATTAGGCAAATTCCATTAAAGAATCCTTCATTTTATGTTTTTCGTGTAAACTTTTTCTAGAGTATCCTCTCTTTCAATCAAAAATAAAAATGTTGAGTCCACGTTTCCTCCTCTTTTTCCTCTATAGTTGAACCGATTCAGTCAATCCACTAAATTTCAAACAGGTCCAAACCATTAACTCAAATCTGCTTAAATTAATATATAATATTTTAAAATAACAATCTAAAAAACTATATTTAGATTTTAATAAATATATATATATATATATATAAATAATCATTATACATTGATTTTAATAAAAAAAAAAAGAATCATATAATATTATTAATTGCATTTTTTTTATAAAAAATAAAATCAAGAAGTGCTTGACTTCTTGCAATTTCTCTTTCTCACTGGTCCTTCAACTCATTCTCATAGTACATTGCATAGTCCATCTAGTAATCATTTTGATTCTCTAGTAGCCTTAGGCTCCTTGGTTGTCTTAATTGTGCACTTAATTATCTATTTATAGTTTTCAATAAAATTCAATCTCTATATCTCTTCTAAACTATTAAAGGGATGCATAGATACATTAGAATTTTTTTGAATTGGTAGTTGATTCAAGTCAGGCAGACAAGGTTAAGCTGTGACAAAGTTTCAGAGGTGACAGACAGAGAGCAGAGAAGAGGATATATGAGCTCTGAGTGAGTAAATGCAAGACCAGATTATATTTATATTTCAGAATATCAAGTTCTGAGTTATGGTCTCTCTGAATTCAAGACAAATCTAGCTTGATGAGCCTGAATGGATCATCCATCAGTCATCATGTCAATTCAACAACCTCAACAAAGCTCATTTGTGTGAAATCACTGTTCAGGCGGTAACAGCTACCTACATAGCCCTGACCTCAAACTCTTCTGCACCCTATCTCTGTCTTGCAAGCTAAACTTCGCTAGCATCCAAATGGAGGTAATGGCCATGAGCTGTGAAACCTCAGTCTTTATTGCCGTCCAATATCATGCTGAATAGAGACAATTTGCAGCTTGTTCATGCTGCCCTGTCGCATGAGACACAGCTCTCAGCCCTCCTCCTCTTTAACTATGCCATAACTCTTTCTTTACCAGAGCAGCAGCAGCAGCAGCAGCAGCAGCAGCAGCAGCAGCAGCACAGGGCTTGGCAGCTCCAGAAGAGCTACTAGGACTTGTCCTGGAGTTCTTTGTCAGATGATTCCACACTTTATTTTACTTTTTTGTCTGAAACAAGCTACGATAATGTAGTCACTATATGTACCACAGATTAGATGAGCACAGTTGTTTTTGTAGAACAAAGATAAGACCAACGGCTTGGACGTCTGATTCTTTTTGTTAGCCTGTGCCATAACTTTAAAGACTACACACACAAAACAAGTCAGATGATGACACTTAAGAAAGCCACATCAAACTAATAAGCAACACTTGCAAGTACGAGTTTCACATACCATTTCATGGGATAAAGGTCTACACCAGCTGGAGAACTGGCTACTAGTTTGGAATATAAACCATTACTAATTGGAAGGAAAATGCTTCGGATAAGAGATTCTTTTGCTAAATCAGAATGAATCATACTGTGATATTTATCTGTGTCCTGAGGGTTATTTAGCTTTGTGGCATTTTGTATCCTTTTTGTCGTCTATAGATTCACAATATCCAGTTTAACATGAGGTAGTAGTGTTTCAAAAGTTGGGCGTAAGCTACTTTAGATTTTTGTTGCTTTCCTTCCAAAATGATTTACTGTGGATGATTATTAGTATGGCTATTTGTAGTTTACAACAATTTGCCATAGTTTTTACTATGAAAGCCTGCCTGAACATTATGAAGGTTTATGATCCATTCAAACTCGAAATAGGAAATAAATGACATGACAAGAATTCAAGAAATTTTGAGCTTAATGAACTCCTGACAGTAATTTCTCTCTTCTCAGATATGCTGAGTGCATTAAACCTCACATTTTGAAGCAAAAATCCGAAAGACTATATTGCTTGAGTTAACACAACTTGCAGTGCTGAGATAGGTAGCGGAACAATGAATCGAAGAAGAGCAGCAGAACTTGCAACTCGAGATTTACAATGATCGATGGCACTAAAAACTCGTATAGATCACAACAAAGCATGGCAAGATGGCATTAGGA
Source organism: Musa schizocarpa (assembly GCA_900464855.2). Classification (NCBI taxonomy): domain Eukaryota; kingdom Viridiplantae; phylum Streptophyta; class Magnoliopsida; order Zingiberales; family Musaceae; genus Musa; species Musa schizocarpa. The sequence continues at coordinate 10,910,535 of LS990925.1, read as the reverse complement.
TTGAAGACAAAGAGCTGATCTAAATTCGAATACGTTACTGCCGGTCCAGCCATCGAATCAAATTCCTCCACGGCATCTTGGTTCTTCTTCACTCTTCCTGCGATTACCCTGCAAACCAGCATCGCCCTCTTCTCATGATCCGACGAGATACGAGCCATGTCATGCGCCCTCCCGCTCGTAGCCATTGTTTGAATCCTCCCTTGCTCCTCAACTTTGAACCCGTCTCTTATGATGCTGCACACGTTGCAGTGTTTGATCGATTGGCACAGATTGGTGGATCCATTGATGCCGAGGGAGCATGCAAAAGTGGCACAGTGGAACCTCAGGAGCTCATTCCCATCAGCAACACACCTTGGATGTTTTTTCGTGAGCTTGTTGGCTTTAGCCTTTATGGAGTCTCTGTAGTCCTCAAACCTTGCTATGGCCTTCTGGGTGTTGTGGACCTTCAGTATCCTCTCTATCTTGCAAACCGGGGTTTGATTCTTGAGCCAGCTTGACTGGAAAATGATCTCAATTATGTTTCTGCTTGTGTCTTCAGGTCCCAATTCAGATACTATTGCAGGGAAAGGCAAATACAGGATCAGATTTTGTAGTGAACGTTCCAAAATTCTTTAGAATCATAGTTAATTTAGATAATTGAAACTCAAATTTGAATTCCATTCCAACAATTTCACCTGAAACTTAGAATGCCACCTTTGTAACAAGGACTATATAGGCTTGTTCATCACAATCAGTTTAATAATACCACCACCATAGGCCAGAGATGACATTGGAAGATATTGAAATTGCAATATGAATGCTTGAATTATCTACTCTTATTATTATTATTATTATTTTGGTTAAAATAATTAGGGAAATGAAATGGAATTGTGTGACAAAAAATTGGTCTCAAAGAGAAAAAGAAGCTAACAACATATTTTACCTGCATGTCTAATTGCCCGGTGGAGCTCCAAAGACTCGGGTCTCAGAAAGATCTCCCCACAGCCAGGAGAAGTGCAGGTGATAGCCCTCATGGAAGGATCCCCAGAAGGTCCGTTGATGGGATCGACCGACACATGACACTCGTAGCAGCCAGAAAACCTCCTCAGGTGCATTCCTCTAAAAGATCCTCCGAGAGAGGAAGAAGACGAAGAAATGGCAGAGGCATTGATGGAGGCAGAAGAATAAGAAGCAAAGGATGTGGAGATGTCTCCTCCACCGATATCCTTACAAGGAGATCTCAAGGATCTACTGCAAGCATTGCATGTGCTCGCCGCAGGCAGCTTCTTACCAACCTCAGGTGTGGCCATCTCTGGCCTTACGAGACTGGAGTTCTCCCTCATTCTACCCAAGGGGGACTCGGCGCATCCATTCTTCTTGCTCTTCTTCTTCCCTCGTACATCGTTCTTACCTTGACATGAAAGCAAGCTTCTCAGGACTATCCAAGAAGGTAAGTTGCTTGTCCTGAGGGTTCTACCGGCATCACCTGTTTCGGCCATTGCAGTTTCCTCTCTCTATTGGGTATCTGCTCTTACTACTTCTTCTTGGTATTTAGAGGGCATATACTTTTTGTGTGATGTGGTGCACACTTCTTTTGCGATGGTGCTTGCAGCGACAACACCAGTGTATGTAGTGAAGGTACTGGCAAAAGGAATACTAGAATGTGACAACTGAGACCAGGTGGACCTCCAAGGAGACTACTACTGCTGGTAGGAGGAAACGATGGTCATCGGCCGGCCATGAGTGGTAATACTACTCGGTTATATCTGCAATTAACTTTGGCAGCAACGAAAGATGCCCAAACCGAAACTAGAGTTTCTGAAGGCCACTCGAAAGATCCCTTTGTGTGAGCCTTTTAGGCAGTGTTTACTGTTCATGGATCGGTCGAACGAGCTCGATCACACCTCAAATCTTGCCTCTGCAAAAAGCAAAAGGAGGGAGGCGCCCTCAGTAACAAAAACAAGAACGGCTAGTAAGTTTGAATAGAGGGGGCAAAAAAACAAATGGCAAGACACAGCTGCCGCTTTTGACTGACTTGTGGAATTCTCTTATTACAGGTAAAAATAGCTGCCATCTATTTATTCTATTCGCCATTGAAAGTTGCTGACAGTCTTAGAGCTATTACTTACTTCTTCCTTGGGAAGAAAGACTACTGGCTGAGGTAGGTATATGATGTCCAGAGTTTGAACAGCTCCGGTCTCGAGATGTAACTCTACCGAGAACACCAAAATATGGTTGCAAAGTTGCCAACGGTTACTGTTACTTGTCGTGGAGGGAAGCTGGGAAGGGGAGCCTACACACCGCAGCTGCCTCTTTGGCATGGCTCCATCGACGTTATGATGCTGTCACCCGAAGGACACTACACTCTCTGAGTCGGCTTCAAGAAGACTGATCCCATCTAGCGTACGACGAAGCCATGCGATCATAATGGCGAGGGAAATGTATAGGATAAGTGGCATTAACAACATGTGGATGGATGTCTGCCAAATTCGTCGGTCGCGGAGAGCCGCTCACCGCTTTGTCAAGAAACCGTCGTTGGTGAAGAGCACAAACGCCCTCATTAATTCGTGAAAGACACTTGAAAATGTCAGCATCTGCAAGAACGAGGTGGAAAATCGATGCAAGAACAAGACATGATTGATGTATCATTCTTCTCAAATCGATTTCGTTTGGGAGCTGCTGATACCAATTTGACAGAGACACGAACAGATAACCCCCCCTAAACCAACATGGTCGGAACTAACTTTTATTTTCAGAAAATAACATGGAGAAGCCCCCTATTTACAATTCATGATCCTTTGTTATTTATAATCTCTTAAAAATTTAATAAAAATATTATTTTACTATTTAGAATCCCATATTATCAATTTTACCTTTTTTTTTTCTTTGATAATCCCTTATTTCATCTTACTATTTGCCAAGTTGTCATCGTGCCGCTGCGAGAGTATCGTAAAGAAAGTGAAAGAAAAAAAGGAGGAAGAAGAAGAAGAAGATATTTTACGTCTATTTGTAAAGGGATAGTTTAGAAATATAAAAAAAACTTTTTAAATGAGATTATAAATGGTAAAAGAGGATTATAAATAGTAATCTCCTAACATTAAATATTATTATTTTAAAAATTAATAGGCAATTTTTCTGAAAAAAATCTATTTTTTTTTTATAGAATGATTGATTGTTACTTATTAAATATCTATAAGATTCATCATAACTTAGTATGAAATAACCTAAACTACTTAAAAGCGATCGATGTCTATCTAATATTAAGGAATTCTCTCCCTCCCTTTTTTATTCAACTTGTATCAACTTTCCACGGAAAAACATATTATACTTTTTTAAAATTAATTTTATCAAAGATTTTCAAAAAGATTGATTTTTTTATTAAAAAAAATAAATGATGAATGCGGAAAACTTATCCTTACCATCATGAGTTTGATACCATAAATGGATGGGACAGAAGCCCACATTTCTAATAACTCTATTACCTCTTAAGAAAAAAGATGAAATCTTTTACTCTGTTGAGGGATACTCTGTTGAGGGAAATCCTCTAACCTGTTGTGGAAAACTCTCCCTTCTAACCTGTATAAAAGGAAGGGGATATGTTAATAACAATCAACTTCTTCTACAACTTGTTTATATATTTATTTTCTAACATATGGTATCAGAGCAGTTCCTCCTTGATGATAGCAGGATCGCCGTGTGTTAGCCAAGCGGCCACAGTAACACGCTGCCTCAAGTGGAGTCATTGAAGAAGTACAAGACACGGATTCAGAGCCAGTGCTAACGAGCACAAGACACTCTGCTCATCCACTCCTTCTCTTCCTTCATCGCCGGTCTTGCTTTTCTTCGACCCGCCTTGCTCCCTCTCCTATTTGTTGCCTACAGCAGACACTCCCTGTCGCCGTCACGCAAGGAGAAAAATATTCTCTCACTACCTCCTCAATAGCGGTGAACGGCGAACAGTGGTGTCTTCCTCGCTTCCCGGCCAGCAACAGTCGCAACTGTTGCATCTTCCTCTACCGCAGCAGCTTTCGCTGCCGCTTCCCTCTACACAACGACGCCTTCTTAATGGCGGTGTCCTCCTCCTCAATAGCGACGAACAGCGAATGGCAGTGTCTTCCTCGCTCAGTCTTCCTTGCTTAACGACGGTTGTCGCGTCTTCCTCCTTCGCTATTGCAGTCGCTTCCCGGCCAGCAGCAGTCGCAACCACTGCATCTTCCTTCCTCTACCGCAGCAGCTTTCGCTGCCGCTTTCCTCTATACATCTAATTGCTGCAGATTTCTCTCACTGCAGTTTTCTTGAGTACCGCTGCAGTTTTCGCGGCCATCTTCCGGCGAACTGCAGCCTCTACAATCTGCTGCAGCAAGCAGCAAGCAGCAATCCACAATAGCGAACCGTAGTCTTGAGTACTGCTGCAATTTTCGCGACCATCTTCCGGCGAACTGCAGCCTCTATAATCTGCTGCAACAAGCAGCAATCTACAACAACATCACCCACCCTCATTCTCCACCTTGTGTGACCTGAGTATCACACAAGGTTCGCTTCATATCTTCCAAAAAAAAAAAAAAAATGTCTTCGTTCATTTCTTATGATGTTTCAGTTCCTGTAGGGACTCCCACTTCTTGTTCTTCTACAGGGCTTATCTCTATCAATACTGCCATGTTGATCCCCTTTAAGTTATCAAAGGGTGGCAACTATGCGTCCTGACGAGCTCAATTTTTTAATCTTTTATTTGGATACGACTTGTTAGGTTACATTGATGGCAATTTCAATTGTCCTCCGGCCATGCTCAACGCCCCCGGCGATCGCAGTCCAGTACCCAATCCAGCTCACAAACTATGGCTCTGTCAGGATCGTCTCATCCTCCAAGCTATTCAAGCTTCAGTTGCTGGATTCGTTGCTCCCTTGATATCTTCATGTGTAATAGCTGCCGATGCATGGTCTACATTGCAAACCACTATGGCAAATCATTCGCGTACTCGCAAGCTCAGTCTTCTATCCAAGCTTATGGTGACGAAACAAGAGGGAAGTACTATCTCTGATTATCTACAACATATCAAGGTTATCATTGATGACTTAGCCTTGATAGGTCATTCCCTATGTGACGAAGAGGTTGTCATTCATACCCTAAATGGTCTCGACACCGACTACAAGGAATTGGCTGCTGCAATTCGGGCACGTGACTCGCCATTCTCTTTTGAAGATCTCTATGATAAACTGAAAACTGACTACGAGATGTACTTGAATCATGCGGACAAACTGCCTGGATCAACTGTCACAGCTCAAGTCAGTCACAAGTCCAAACGGAAGAGCACTCGATACTCGCCGAACATCACCCAAGGTTTGGCTAATGCGCCTCTTGATTCTGTGAGTTCCATGCAACACCCCTCCTATCCTCCTAGTTATCACTTCTCGTAAAGTGGTAACTTTAGCCATCATTCGTCTTGGCGCCCTACCCTACCGAGCCATCAAAGACGGGTCGTTTGCCAATTGTGTGACAAAGTCAGCCACTCCGCTAAAGTTTGTTGATCTCGTCCCCACCTCCCTGCTCCGTCACACTGGCCTCAGGCAAATCTCTTAACTTCTCCGACACCTAGCCAGTCCAACTGGATTGTCGACTCTGGTGCCTCTCATCACATCACCACTGATCTTCAGAATTTGTCTCTTCACAATCCCTATGGCGGTAATGAAGATATCATCATCGGTGATGGTAAAGGACTTCCTATAACTCATACTGGTTCCACAACGCTTAATTCTGACTCTAATACATTTACCCTCGATGATGTTTTATGCGCCCCTCATATTAAACGTAACCTCATTTCTGTTTCTCAATTTTGTAAACATAACAATACTTCCATTGAATTCTTTCCTGATTCATTTCTTGTTAAGGACTTGAGCACGGGGGCATCATTGGTCCAAGGCCCGAATAAAGACAACATTTACGAATGGCCGTCAACCTCTCGAATAACCCAACCCACTGTTCATTCTTCTGTTGTGGCTCCAGTTGATGTGTGGCATCGTCGGCTTGGTCTTCCCTCGTCCTTTATTCAGCATAAATTATTATCTCGTCACTCTCTTCCTCTTTTTAAGTCCACTAATTCTATGATGCATTGTGATGCTTGTTTTAGTAATAAGAGTCATCGGCAACCTTTTGGCTCATCTTCTATTTCCTCCTCTAAACCTTTTGAAATTATATATACTGATGTTTGGGGTCGTGCTCCAATCTTATCTTTTGATAAGTTCCGATTTTATGTTATTTTTGTAGATTACTTCTCTAAGTACACATGGATATATCATCTTTCTCATAAATCTGACGTTTCTCGTATTTTTTCCACTTTTCAGAAGTTGGTCGAAAACTATTTTCAGTCTACTCTGATGGTGGCGGTGAATATCAAGCCCTGACATCCCATCTCTCCGCTTGTGGCATTCAACACCTCAAGTCTCCCCCACATACTCCTCAACTAGTTGGTTCTGCCGAACGTAAACATCGGCATATAGTAGAAACTGGACTCACACTTCTACAACAGGTTTCCATGCCTTCAACTTTTTGGACAGTAGCCTTTCAAATTGCTGTCTACCTAATTAATCGAATGCCTACACCAGTTCTACAATACCAGTCCCCCTTTGACACATTATTTTACAAACCGCCCGAGGAAATCTCTCTAAGAAAAATCCTCTAACCTGTTGTGAAAAACTCTCCCTTCTAACATGTATAAAAGGAAGGGAGATATGTTAACATATCATCTTCTTCTACAATTTGTTTATTTATTTATTTTCTAATAATCAGAAGAATAAAACAGAGAATCGTAATAACACCGTAAGAGAATTGAATAGTGTTTTTTTTTCTGCATTATTCTTAATATGCAAAATGTGTTTTTCATTAATTCAGACATCGAACATAACTTCTACAATTTTATAATTCAATGGTTTATTTAAAATAAAAAAAATTAAATAGATAAGTCGATTTATTTGTTAAGATCATAAGGAGAAGCGAATGGAATGATAAATGCAAATGAATAATCGATAGGTACGTGTCATCAGCTTCATTACACAATATTAATCGGGGCCAGTTGTTGGATTCCATGGAAGATTACAATGTTTGAAATGGGCAAATAAACTTTAATTAGCTCATAAAACAAGAAGAAGTCTGTGGATTTGGTCCGAAAGCTGGTTTTGTGGTGGCAGACGAGAGAAGTAGATGACCTAAGTGATCCTCCTCTTATCAAGAACTAGTTTTCTCCTTGAGTTTAGCATAAGATGGGTTAAATTTATATCGTATGAATTAATTGTTGACAGACTTAAAAATAGAGCGGTTGACCCTTATTATCAAATTAAGATTTTGTTAACTCATAATAATTAATTAATTTATTGTTGTATTTTCTTTTTATTAGTATCAGAATTTATTGTGAATCCCATTAAAATCTATAAATTTATTAAAATCTATCTATCGTGTTTTACCAAACTTTTTAGATGAATTTCAAAATATAGATAGATGTTTTGTCCCTCTTTAGAATCAATTTCTTATGACTTACTCCACTATTATTTATAATAAAACTCTTTTTTTTATAAAGAAATTCTGATGTTTAGGTTAGTAAAAGTTTAAAATAAAATGGATAAAGGATTATTTCATAATTAAAATTATTTTGATATATATTATTCTCCACGTGGTTTGGACCGAATGAATCATTATAAAATATGTTAAAATAGTAAGTAAAATAAATAAATAAATAAATAAACTCTCTTTTTTTTTAATCTTATTACCCACCGGAAGTTTATTCTACTAACATTAGATTTTTTATTCCTTGGGTGGTGGTGGGACCTACCTACTAAGACATTCTCGACAAACTTAGTTTCCGGTTTTGGAAGGTTCAAATTAGAAATATGATAAAAAAAAAAATACAAAAAATAAGGACATAAAGAACAAAATAAAAAATTTAAAAAGGGTGGAAAATTACTTTACAATATAATGGAAATAAACAATAATTACTTAGCACTTGCAAGAGACACATAAAATTAAAAAGTAAACTATCAAGCAATAAGGAGGATTACTATTGCTATAAATAAAACGATGAAATAGTACTAGGCTTACTTCACCCAACTTTACGTTCCTTAATTTGAGGAGCCTTTCTCCCTTAGTTCCCCTAAGCCTCGATTCAGCAACCATTTACCTCTCTCGATTTTATCGGCACGAGTTCTTCAGAGAGACTGCTCTGCCGAGCTCAGTCCGATCCATCACGACCGAGCACCGCACATCGTCGTGGAACTTGGACTTGACCACCTTTCCCAGCATGTAAGCTTTTGACCTCACCGTGAAGCTCAGGGTCATGTTCACCGGGCCCGTGCCGCTGACACCCGGCCCTCCGCCGTAGAGCGCCACCTGCTTCCCCATCACCACCACGTTGAGCACCCTCTGGCTCTGCTTTGACTGGTGGAAATGGCTCATCTACAAAGAGGAAACGATCCGGTGAGGTGAACCAAGGAGAGCACCATCGGGACAACTGATACGGTCAAGTGATGGCGATTACGTTTCCGCTGGCCACGGTGATTCCGTAGTAGTTGAGACTTAATGGTGTCGACGTCACGTCGACGGCAAAGAAGCTCCCGGTGTTACGGTACGTGAACTCGACGGTCGAGTTCAGAGTGGCCATGCCGGTCGGCACGTTCGACGCATCGACGCCGGCATGGACGAAGAAGCTCTCGAATGTGATGCTCTACGGCGAACGACGAGTTAGAGAGCCATCGCGAATCGAGAGAAGAAGCATGACGAGGAGGATGAAGAGATCACCTTCATGGTGATGCGAGGCTTCTGTGTGCGGCTGGCGCCCCACAGAACCAGAGCAAAGAACGAGAGAAGGACGAAGAAAGCGAGGACGAATCTGAGGACGTGGCACCGACAAGGGACGCCCTCGTTTTCTTCCACGCCACGGAGCAAGCGTTCCTCCTCGATCACCGCGGCCTGGTTCCGTTCCTTGTCGCCTTCGCTGCTGCGGCGGCGGCGGTCGCCACTTCGGGTCCCAACAGCGGGCGACATGTTCCAGGAGTCGGGCATCAGCAACCCGGAGAACCAGTTGGAGGACGAGGACGACGACTGCCGGGAGTGGGAGTGTCGGTCGGAGCGTGACCGGGTGATGACGACGGGGTTGGCGTGTAACGTCTCCATGTCCACGCTGCCGTCGAGCGACGGGCGACGCGTGTGCTTCAACGGTTGGCTGCGCGGCGACGATGAGCCAATGCTCGTCTGCCCGGAGTCGGTCCTGGCGTGCATCTTTGGTCGCTACGACGACAAGAACTGGCGGGAGAAGCTTCCGCGTGCTGATCCTCTGATCTCGCGCAAGCAAGAAGATGAATGAAGGATGTAACATCATCGGACATGCTCTGCCAACCCCTCCCGTTAGGTAAGGGGATGAGACCATACATAATGTCGCACCTTTTCGCGTTGCAAAGAAGACATTGAACCTAATCAGAACCGATACGCTTCCCTGGATTATGATTCTACGGGTGCAATTAATTTACCAAATGTAGTACAAATCTCTATATTCACAATATCTCCATCTAAACTTCGATTATCAATTATTATTATTATTATTTTTATTAAAATCATGAAATGACTGAGTCATATATTTATTGAATCCAAACAATTAATCCAAAACGAATAAATCCTCAATTATTATTATTATCATGAAATGACTGGTGTAATTAATTTATTGAATCCAAACAATTAATCCAAATGGATGATCATTAACCTAAAATGACATTTTGAAATCGATGCAAATAACCGCATTATGGCCCAAATCCCAAATGGTCACAAGATTAATCCAGAAAGGGTTAGATGCCCACAAACAATCCAATCGGTAAATTATAGAATAGCAAGTTCATTGCAACACATGCAAATATTTGCCAAAGCAACATGAAGCAATGTTGCCAAAATAGGGTAATATAATAATATACCTGCCACAACTTGAGAATAATTTTCCAAATAGAAGATTAGAGGAGATTAACAGGCCGCCTTTTAGGCTATGGTTTGGAAAATTGTCAAGAAAAAACGGCTAAAAAAAAGCTCCAAATAGAAGCACTGCTAGAGTACAACAAGAGACGAGGTACACCAGAAATGCTTGATCTACTCCATTGATGAAGTTGGACCTGCTCCATAACCACCACCACCACGGCCAAAACCAGGCCTACCTCCAGAACCCTGCAATTTTCCAAGACATGGGAACAATTGGATAAAAAGGCACGATATGCTCAAGCTTGATTCACAAAACAAAAAGATAAAAAAAAGTCAAAAACTGCACGTTTTGGAAATCATAGATATATTTGATAAAGCCCAGTAGATAAATAAGACCTTGTATCTCTTTCCCAAGCTCATGCCAGCCTCCCTCTCGATGCAAATGCAACAATTCAAACATCAAACATGACAGCAATCAAATTTAACACCGTGCTAACAAGGTAGGAAGGCAGGCTGCAGGTCAAATCTTCCTCTCTAATCTGAACTTTACTCGACGTATCTCTGATTGATGCTACTCACACAGACTCAGATTTAACAACCACCAACCCTGGTTGAGCCCCTAGATACCATTCCCAACACTCACAACCAAACATGCCTTGTCCTAATATCAGGCTATGCTTTCTGGCTTACTCACGAACTAGTCTATCCACAAGTATATGATGTGAATGCCTCGATGGATCAAAATTATAGCCAACCAGTCTAAATAACATGCACCTCCCCATTCTTCTTATTCATTCATAAAGGAATGGATAAACTAATAGTTTGAGAACAAATGGAAATATAGTACCTCTCTAATAAATCATCATATACAGCCAATGGAGGAGTCGACATCAGGTGAGACATATTGTCATTTTCAGCTAAACATTACAATTCTGGATTCCAAATTACAAAAAGTAGGTTCGAGTGCCACCATAATGTGTGCTAGAGCAAATCCAACTCAAATTGGGTGGGGAATGCATCAATCAAGATTGGGCAAGAAATGAAAATGCCACAAGGCATAGGTTGGAGATGAGAGGCAACAATTAGCAAGAATGATTATTGTGCATCTCCTACAATCTATATAATGGGTGAGGAATAAGTCTCATGAAAATTTTGATGTTGCTGAATCAAGATATGAAACAGATCACAGAACAGAAACAACCAATGTATAGAGTTTTAATTCCAGCTTGTCATCTCGATGTTGAAACTAGCCTACTTCTAGTTTTACCTTTGCAAAATACAATTCTTCAACAAAGATCATACAATCATTAATAATAAGTTTCAGCAACACAAAATCTAAAAAATAGAAATTGAACAAGAACTTCAGAAATAAAACAAACATGTTGACCTCTTAAAGTTTACAGATACATGATATTAGTTTAATAGCAAGCAAACAAACACTCAAAGAAGATATGGCTTGATCATGACACCAACCTAAGAAGTAGCACTAGAAAGAGCATCATAATCTATTGAAATGGAAAGTCACAATCACTGCAACATTCTACTAGAAAACATATCAAACCTCACATTTATCAAACGGTGCTCTAGATACAAAGGAGATCAGCAAAAGCAAAAGCCATCAGAGATAGGATTTGTATCGACCTAGACACTGTAAGCATCTCAGATGACCGTCGTGAGATGTTAAAATCCATTCTCATCATCTAGCTTCAACAATTAACAAGACATAAAGAAAAATTGCAAACATGAGCAGCATGACAAAGAGAAACCAAAATAAAATGTTGCTAGCAAGAAATGAAATAAGCCATCAGCAATAGGATTTGCATCGACCTAGACACTGTTAAAAGCATCTCAGATGACCGTCGTGAGATGTAAAATCCATTATCATCATCTGGCCCCATACATCAACACAACACCAACAAAAACATTTGCATGACAAAGGAAAACATAAAAAAAAGATATTGCAAATCATGTAAACTAAGTCATAATGTGGTCCCCTTTTTTTAAAAATCACGGAGAAGGCATATTCCAAATGACAAAGCTCAAGATTAAAATTCAATGTATCAGAACTTTAAAATGCATGTTCAGTTAGATAAATACAATAATCAGTTGAGAAGACTAGTAAGCCCAACTTATCTAATTAAGGATACGATATTTATTATACACATATAATTGTGTTGGTAATCTTTTCTTAGCACAAAGCATTGCAGAAAAGAATCAATCACCTCATTATGTAGCACATCTATGTACATAAACACGTTCAACAAATCATTAAAACGAGAATATAACATCAGCAAACATATGACAAACCAAAACGTTGCTTACCCTGAATGATGGCTGAAACTCAGGAGGTGCGCCACCCTTGTCACCGCCCAAATCACCTGTAGGACCACCACGGGGTCCTCCACGGTATCCATCCCTATCTCCAAACCTTGGCCGATCACCTTCAAAGCGAGGCGGGCCCCTAACCACAGTTCACAGTATTCCAAGATCAAATCTCCGGTTCAATAAACCAAAGAAATAGGTTCTAGCCCCTTCCCTTAGGAGTCTATAAGAACAAAAGGTTGTACCTTGGGCGGTCACCAGGAGGGCCGGAGCCAAAGGGTCGGGGCGGCGGCCTAGAGGACTTCTTCAGAGTAGCGGGGACGATCTCGGACGGGAGGTTGAGGTAGGTGCGAAGGTACTCGATGCCATCGTTGGTGAGGTACCAGTAGTAATGCTGCCACGCAAAGGTCTCTCTCACGTACTCCCTCGACTTGAAGCTCTGCATGAGCTTTATCACCTGCAAGTTCGGCACATCAATCTCCTGGTGCTTCGCGAGGTTGTAATCCTTCTTCGCGTACAGCACCCCCTCTGAGCCAGAAGAACCCAATCAAGAATCAAATCAAAACCAACAAAAATCATAAATTTGACGACAAACACAAGGATTAGGGACAAACAAAACCTTGGAAGAGGTACTTGCAGATCTCATGGCGGTTCTTCTTTGGGATGATCTGAGAGAAGGGAAATGGATTAGACAAAGAATGGCTAACATAATGAGAGATATCGAAGCCAGAAGGTTAGTTGTGTTCGCTTACCATGCTGCTGGGGGAGAGGAGGGAGGACGAGATCCGCCGTCGAGGAGCTCGAGCGCGGCCGAAGGCACAGCAAACCCTAATGAAATGACCGCGCTCATATATAGAGGATTGCACGGCATCGGACCGTTGATACCCCTAAATCATGCGGCTCAGATTGACCGGGCTGGACTAGATTTGATTTCCCTATTTGACGAAGAAATTGTTTGAATACGGCCACGTATGAGGTTAACTCCCTTTTTCCTATTCCGTTCCCTATCGCTGCGGCGCGGACCCAGGCTGATCTTAACCTACATCGTTCACGAACTTTAAAGCAACTCGAACGGTGATTTGCAATATACACGATTATTAAAGCAACTCGTAGGCATAACTTCGATTTTGCGGTAGGCCGGCCCTTCGGCTCGGGAGGCGAACACCACTCGGGAGGCGAACACCACAGAGACCAACGAAAACCCCAGTAAAGAGAAAGAGGGGCGAGAGGATACGGACAGAGAGAGAGAGATGGGGGCGAAGCTTCGGTACGCGATGGTGTGCTCCTCGAACCAGAACCGGAGCATGGAGGCGCACGCGCTGCTGAAGCGGCACGGGTTCGACGTGTCGTCCTACGGGACGGGGGCGCACGTCAAGCTCCCCGGCCCGTCGCTGCGGGAGCCCAACGTATACGACTTCGGCACCGCCTACAAGTCCATGCACGACGAACTCCGCCGCAAAGATCCCGACTTGTACGATGATGCCTCCCTCTTCTCCCTCATTGGTAAAGCCCTGTTCTTGAACCTTGGTGTCGGATGCAGGTATAAGCGCAATGGGATATTGCCGATGCTCAAGCGGAACCTCGGTGTCAAGAACGCGCCGCAGCGGTGGCAGGACAATGCCGCAGATGGCTGTTTCGACGTCGTCGTCACTTTCGAGGAGAAGGTCTTTAATATTGTCATTGAAGGTCGGTCTTTCCTTTTCTTTGGTACATATTTGTATGGCCGTCCGCGTTGTGCCCTTAAATCTGGGGCCACAGAGCCGCATTTTCTGATTTGGGGGATTTCAAGCTTTGATAGTCTGTTTGTTTGTGTCATTCTTTAATGGCGACCTTTTTGGTTCATAACGATGCAAGTGCAATCGCTTTGATAAGGATGACCTTTTTTATTTCTCATGACTTCAATGAGCAAATGAAAGTCATGAGCAAATGGACTTCAAAGAGTAATCAGGTTTCTTAGATTGTCATGTTTTTTGGCCCGAATAACACACGTAGGAAATGTTTGGCATGCAACACGCTGAAGTGGTTTTTGAATCTTTTGGACAGACCTTAGTAATCGGAAACAAGTGTTGATAAGAAGTGTACTGATCATCAACTTGGAGGTTAAAGATAATCACGAAGAAGCTGCCACCGGTGGCAAGCTCACTTTGGAATTATGTCAAGAGGTATGTATTTTATGCTAAGATTTATGTTTGTGATAATCTATATGTGCTTAAGATGGTCGTATCAATGACATCTGGACATTGCCCTCTGTCTTATGTTGAGTGTCTTAATCTCGTAGTTGAATTAGTTCAGGTGCTGTACCTTAACAGATACTATGCATGTCTCACTTTGCCCATTGAAAATTATGCAATATTCTCGCTTAGATTCTTCAGAATTTTGCTCTTGTCTTTCTTATCCAAATAAAAAATAATAAAAAGAAGAGGTGCATCCTTAACCTTGTGCCTATGCAAGGACAAATGATGTATATACTAACTTCTTAAGGACTCTTATTTAATTTGGTAGATCTTCGGAACTACTTCTTTCTGATGTCACAGAGTTATGATGTTTTCTCATTTCACACTTTTATTAGTCACTATATCACCTTTTCAGAAAATTCTGGCTTAGTTTCCTTTGAGCCCTTTTGCCTTTCATGTTGGTCCCAAACAAGCTTCTAATTTTCATGTATAGCTATATATGTTTGATATGCATGTGACTACAATCAAGGATTCAATTTTCAGATGTTCTGACCCATGTTGAGTGAAAATTGTTCATCCTGTGGGGTTCCTGTCTGTTAATTATGAGGCTGTTTCAGTGAGATGCAACTTCTTGATAGGTTCAGAGTATTTTCGGTTATTTCTGGCTTGTTTTGTCATGTTTTGTTCCATTTGGCATTCTTTAAAGACTGTTTCATTCATTTTAATTGAATCAGCATTTTAGTTGACTGAACTAGAACTTAAAAGTTAAGAAGTACCATTACCCGTTGTTTAAGTTAAGAATCATTTTGGAATTTGCAGCAAACAGGTTTAGAGCTTTGAGGTGTCATTTGTTAGATCATGGGCACAACAGTCTGCTCTTTATTGAAGTTCTCTTTCTCTTTTTCTTTGTTATTTCCACTATTGTGGCACATTAACTGTATTGACAGGTTCATACCAAGATGTAATTCCTGCATTGAACAAAATTCCCTCATCCTTCAAGAACTTAAAACCATAAATTCAATGCAAAACAATCTTTTGAGCAGTGTCCACACAAATATTTAATTTTCAAATCACATTTGCCTTGATAAAGTGACTTGTCTTGACCGATGTGCGCCTTATGTAGCCATACTTCTAATCAGATCAGGGTTCCCATGACTTCTCTTTTCTTTGAATACCCATGTGGTTTAATATTCAAGGAACTAATCTTACCTAACCTTCAACAGATTTGTCCACTTGACAGATCTGCGTTTACCTACGCACTTGAATAGAAGGCGGGTGGTTCTTAACTTTGCAATGCCTTACATTGAGTGTGGGTGCTGGGGATCAAGGTTGATCAATAAGAACTGGCCAACACTCAACACACCACCAAGCCAATTCTTAACAATTTGTTTACCTCAAAAGGAAAAGGGAAGCAAAGAACATTGATGGCTATCACCTATAGCAATTCGACTAGGGGAAGGAGAAGAAGAATACGAAGGAGAAAAGACAAAAAAAAAAACCTATGAACTGCAATGTTGACTATAAATTGGGAAGAAACCACTTTCAATGCTTGTGGCCACCACCATGTGAAACAAAAAGGAAATGACAATGAGAGAGGGGATAGGAGTGATGAGAACAGCTCCTAGCCTCATGAAGGGAAAGGGATAGGAATGCTATGACATAAAACATGACAGGAAAAGGGAAATGCTACATTTGAGCAATTTCACTGTAGAGTTCTTTTTATTTGATATTGCATTAGCTAAATATTTCAGAGCAATGTTTCAATTTTCGTTTGAAGCTCATATCGGTCAGGCCGTCTGATACTTAATGGTAGGCTTCAATTTTCAGTCTGAGACCCATATAGGTCCCTGGCTAATTGATATGGGTTTGGTACATACCAGCATATTAGCACATGGTATGCCAACGGACAAATCTACATGGTCCAAATAGAAAGAGGGAGAGAAGAGTGGAGGTGGACACTTGAAATCTAGTTTTTCAAATCTAAAAGAAAACTAAGTAACACTCTGTTGCAAAAGAAGACTTGAAAATAAACCTATTGTTGATAGTTGTGGCTGTTCAGAACTCCAAATTAAAGAAAAAAAATATAAAAAAGAACTTTGTTTTGAATTGGACATGGCAAAATCACTTTGTCCAGTTGCTGGTCTGATCCAGTTGTCGGTCCTTGGTCGATAAATTCCAATTTGTACATATTGGTTCGGCTGATTTTCTGAACTTTGATTCATACTTCATAGTGATGGAGATCATTGAGGCCACTTGGGGGTCATTGCTATTTTTGAAATTGTAGATAAGTTTTTGGTTTTTGTATGGCATACATATAAAGGTTATTTACTATAATAATATTTTTGTATGATATCCTTTTATCTTTTTTATTTTAGTTCTTTTTTTAAGTTGATCTTATGGAATGAAAGTGAAAATGTCTTTTCACATGTATTTTATTAGTTTCTGACGTATACTTTCTGATTTTTTTGTATTTTTTACTGCTTTTGTGATTTTTACTATGTTTGGATTTTACATTATTTTCTCACCAATTACAATCTCATTTAGGTGTTCTTCGTATCTCACCATTCTTGGTCATATCACCCTTTGCAAATCCCTATCTTGATTCCATGAACCTTGGGATATAGATGGATAAAGTAGTTGAGAAGTAGGGTATATAAGATGGGGAGATGTGTGCAAAGGAGTTGAGAAGGTAACAGTGACTTCTTCGAATGTTTAATATTGTACAGACATGTTTAAGGAGACTTGTAAAGGAGTTGAGAAGCTACCAGTCACTTTAGTGTTCCTCGAGCAACTTGGATATTAAGGAGACATGTTTAATTGGTCAATTCATTATCTTTGTTATCTTTTGTTTTTCAAGAATGAAATTGGACTAGTACTTCATGCTAGGAGACTTTAGATTGCTGACTAGTACTTCATGCTAGGAGAGTCTTTAGATGTTAAGGTTCGTGGAGAAAGGAGGTGGCTCGATAGGGATAGTGAAAATGAATCTCTCGATAAATCATGTTGAGATTTGGCTTGTTATTTTAACTAGCAGACTGATTTGGTCTTGAATAAAGAAAAAACAGGCAGGATATCATTTGAACAAAAATGAAATCTTTTCTTGTGTGTGTGTGTGTGTGTGGAGAGGGATCTGTCAAACGACATTTTATTTGCTCTCTTTTCACAGAATGTCATACATGGACAAAATAACAAATTCTAGAGAGAGACAACAAATCAATGTATTTGTTAAAAATAAATACTTCAGTTAAGAAGAAGAGAAACAAACGTTCTAAAGAAATGTAGTGTGAAACTTGACTTCATCATGTTATTTGCAGAAGAATTCTTTTGGTCTGAAACAGGGAAAAGATAAATTATACACTTTAATTTCCCTTTCTGTCACTGAGTATAACCAAGTTGAACAATTGCAAACTAAGCTCTCATAAGTCATCAGAGAATTCAGATGTGGAGAAAGACCATTTTGAACAATAATATGCCTGAAGATAAGGCAAAACATATACATAATCAATCCTTTAACAATGTCCTCATATTTTGTTATTTCATGATGTTAAGTGAAAACTGCCTTACCGTGCATGTAAATTTGCCTATCTCAAGTTATTTCAATGAAAAATGTCATGTTTGTATTAGACATCCTGTTCTTTAATTTTCTCTTAATTTGATATCTTATTCGTCATTTACAACAGTGTCTATACAGTAAATCACTGTCAGATTAAATTTCTTAGTATATGTTAATCTATCGTTTTTGGTAAAATCTCTAGCTCTTTGACAATATTTCATGTCTGGCATAATGGCCACTGAGATTACAGAGTAAATATAAATAATTTCCAAGCCTAGTTAGCTACTTGATCTTTTGCTTATATCAGTGGGAAAATACTGGTGGATGGTTACTATTATCTTCTACATAGTAAAGTGCGCCTACAATTAAAAATTATGTGAAATCTAATTTTCATTGTTTGTGAATATGAAATGGACATCTGCAATACCATTTAGCTAATAAGAGGTATATCATGGTGTAGATCGAATCAGCAGACTGCTGGGAGGATGCAATTGATGATATTGTTGCTGCATTTGAGAGACAACATAAGCGAAAACTTCTCTACACGATCTCTTTCTATTAGATTTAAAGTGGACATCTCATTCTATTATATTAGATCCAAAGTGAATCTATTTTACTTGGTGTTCTTAGTCATCCTATGAGAAAAGTGAAACCCTACGTCCTGTCTAAGTAGTGTTGGTTTTCTGATGGTAGAAGATTCAGAACATAACCCCTTGCTCTGGTAGAGTTCAGGTGGGCAGAGGAATCTGGTTGGTTTGATGAGGTGAGTTCGAATTTGTACTTTGTTTCTCAAACAAAAATAATAGATTGTTCTTCTGGGGTTGACCCCAAGAATTCATGACATGTTAAATGTTTGACCCCCACACCTGACAAGGCCAAGTGTTTCTCAAGTCAGACCAGTGCAATTGCCTGTTATCCAGTCTAAATGAGTCAGGCTGACAGGTTCTGGTCTGTGTCAATTACCATATGTTCCTTACAGTTTATCTGTTTGTCATCCATCATTAAAATTTCACCATGTTGTTAAGCATTTGTGTCCAAAGTTAATGGATTTGTTTTTGCTCCTCCATTCTATATATGACTAATAAATTAAGATTTTTGATTAGATGAAGATGTATCAGATGTGTCTTTAGTTAGAGGTCAGGGATTTGAAATATTATTTAAATTCTATTCAAATTATTAGTGATTTTTATATCTAAAACATTAGTCTAGTTATGATGTATCAAATCTACTTAGGATTAGGATGAGGGTTTGATACCAGTAGGCATTGAGCTGCAATTACTGGAGCATAAGATAGTTAGTTGATTGGACTTGTGAATTGGTTTGTTGGAGTATTGAATTGTGTATTTACATAGAACTGTGTGTATTGTATGTACACAGATTTATATGATTTATATGATGGATTTTGGTTTGAGGTTCAATTTTTTTAGGGTTTGAGTTGATTCAATTTCAAGTGACAATTAGTAAATAAATTAAAAAATAAATAGTTGCAAATAAGGCCTTAGATGTGTAGCCATCATTGTTTCATTGTATGAGAATTAATCGACATTTAATTGGTATCGTATCTTAGGCAAGCACGATCACGGAGAGACTCTTATATTGTGATCCTCGAGGGACTTAACTAAGCCTTCTTAGTAAAGCGATAGATAAAAATAAAAACTAATCAAAATTAATTAAGAAAGATGAGGAAATTAATCTTGTCGATGTTATAGGGTTATTACGGAAACTAGATTGAATCCGAGCGATCCACTAAATGATGCTTTCATTTGTATTATCTCTTCTTGTATGAGCATGATTATAGAGTTATTCGACTAAATATTCTTTGAGAAACAAAATTTATTCAAATAATTAAGAAAATAAAAAAGAGGAAATGAATTTAAAATCAAAACCCTTTGTATTATCTCTTGCCCCCAACGAATTAGGCCGTAACTGTATGAACAAAAATTAGATTAGACTTAAGCTTAACATCGATATTTTCGATCAAGTTTTATCCGGTATTATTTGACTAAGTCTCTTTGGATAAATCGGGTAATAAAATCGAAGAGAAAATGAGTTTCATCAATGTATTGGGATTGATTTCTGAATCAAATCCCTGAAAGAATGTGCATCATGTTAGCCCATTGAGGATCTCATAATGAAAGAAAGCATTCATTCCTTTTTCTGAAGCTAGTCGTTCTCCATTATGAGATCCTTGTGAAATCAGCCAGTCCTTTTCTGATGGTTAGTCTGTCTCCATTCTGAGATCTTTGTGATCGCATTCTTACTCGACCGTCAGCCAGAAGAAGGTTTTCATTCCACCGGTGCTCTGCATCTTTTGCCACTAAGTGGCGAAAAGGAATGATGATCTCATGGCTTCTTTTCCCGGTGGTCCTTTGCATCACAAGCACATCATACGGTCATAGGAATAGCTACAACGGTTCAGGTTTGGTTTTACGTGGTTAATTGATACATTAACCCGTAAATATAATTTTTTTTTTCTCTAAAGGATAAACGGAGATTTGATTTCAGTATGTTATTGTTAATCAAAATCTTTATGAGCCATGCTAAATGACACCCTCATGTTATACTATCAACAAACTAACTAAAGCGAGAAGTGATCTCGTTGAGATTTGGGTCATCGGGTCGTTGGTCGAGCGAGTGGGTCAATTGATCGAATCACATGTTTAATATATATAGAAAAATATAAAATTAATTTAAAAAATATATTGTTGTTAATAGTAAAAGTTTACGAGTTAGATTAGACGATACCTTAAAAAGTTATCAAATAAGGTCTCAAATTTTTAATATTTAGTAAATATATTGTTAGGATTATTTTTTTGAGCTTTTGAATAATATTTTTTGAGTTTGTTTACATTAGTTGTTTATTGAGTTTGTTTAGTTCAATTAGAGTCAGGTATAGGTTTATTTAATATTAAGAGTCCAAGTCCTGATGGACTCTAGGTGGAACTCTATAAATAGTGATGTAACCCTTTATTTAAATCAATTAATCAATAAATGAAATATTATTCTAATATGTTAGACAAACTCTAGGTGGAACTCAAATTTTTAATATTTAGTAAATATATTGTTAGGATTATTTTTTTGAGCTTTTAAATAATGTTTTTTTGAGTCTGTTTACATCAGTTGTTTATTGAGTTTGTTTAGTTCAGTTAGAGTCAGGTATAGGTTTATTTAATATTTATTTATTATTAAGAGTCCAAGCCCTGGTGGACTTTAGGTGGAACTCTATAAATAGTGACGTAACCATTTCTTTAAATCAATCAATAAATGAAATATTATTCCAATTTGTTATGACAAACCCTAGGAGATCGATCTCCTCAAAGCGATCAAGGAGGTCGATCCCCTCGAAGTAATAATTCTATTTTCTTTCATTTCTTCCATTTCTTTTATGATAAAACCTTAGGGTTCTATCATTTGGTATCAAAGCAGCGATCCTCAATGTTCTTGCTGCAGTTATCATCATCTCAAAAAAAAAAAAAAAAAAAGGCCGGCAGCCACACACGCAATCGAGAACCCTTGCTTCCCTTGCTCCAACCAATGACCACCGTCGCCGCTGCAAGAGCGACGATCCTTGCCATTCTCGCTGCAGTGTTGTTGTAGTTATCAAAAAAAAAAAAAGAGGAAGAAGAAACTGCAGCCATGCACCCCTGCTTCCAGCCAGCCCACCATCACTTGCCGCTGCAAGGTGACTCCACCGCTACCGCTACGCCTCGACCGCTCGCCGTCGCTCGTTCACCGCCGGTCGCCTCCCACCCAAGCCACCAACGTTGCCTCCTCCACCGCCGCCTGACTCCCCTAGGGTCGCAGCCACAACCGCTCAACCTCCCCTCCTCATCGATCGTTGGTGACGCTGCTCCCAGCCACGCCACCACCACCGCTACCTCCTTCTCCACCATCGCCCGCCTCCCCTTGGGTCGTAGTCGCAGCCACTAGACCTCCCCTCCACGCGACGACCAAAACAGGGCAACCGAGAAAGGGCCGCTAGCGTTATTTCTGGCCAGCAGACCACCCCCTGGCAGCGCCTAGCCTCGGCGCTCCTTTTCTGCTCCTCGCCCTCGACAATCTTGCTCCCAGCCACACCGCCACTGTTGCCTCTCAACCTCGGCAACAAACTTTCCTGCGATGCGACAGAAACAGAGCCCTCTATTGTCGCAACCCCCCCGTCGATCCTTGTTGCTGCCACTGCTCCCTAGCCACCAACCTCCTCCTCTCCAGCACCACCGCCCTTGCTTCCCGTGACCGCACCCCATCAGAGGCTTCGCCCGCACCTTCAGATCATTGTCGCAGACCTCAACCCCTTTGCGCACCATTTTGCAGCCCCCTTGCCACCATCATCGCTGCTTCCGACCAAAGAACGTCGCCATCGATTCTGTTTCTCCACGCAGACCTCAACCCGGCCACTTCAACACCTCAACCTCCTTACTGCGATCGTTGCGCGCCTACCGGTTGCCACTACTACAACCCTCAACCCCGACCGCTTCAACGCCACCTCCCTCTTGTTCGCCTTTCATCGCGGTTAGCTGTTTGCTGCCATCACCGTACTTTAACCCTGGCTTTCGGATCGCTTCCTTTGGGTCACGTTAGCCGCGAACCGTAAGCTTTTCAAATTTCTAAGGCTCTCATCTCCGCATAACGATAGAAACTCGGGCAGCAACTCTTCCTTCCTTCGTCGAAACCACTTAGCGGCAAGAAGCCCTTTGGTGGCGCCGCCCCAACCGCACCACCATCGTTGCCTCCCAAACCATCAAGAAAGACCGATCCCTCCCGAAAGCGACCACAACAAGCATCGCCGCCTCTCACACCGCCTCCTTCCAGAGTGCGACAGAGACAGAGCAACGCCGCCTTCCATCGTGTTATCGCAGCCCACCGCGAACGGCGCGAAGCCCTTGGCGATCGCCTCCAACCCTCGGCCCGGTGATTAGAATCCCTCCACGTGGCACCATGAATAGGCATCGTTGCCTCTCACGTAGCGACCGCAGTTACATCCTCGCATCCTCGCAACAACCCTTCATTCCCATAGTGCTGCCACCGACTACGTCACAACAGCAGCACCGAATAGGGCAGTTATTAATGCCCTTGATCGACATCAAAAAATGAGTTTAGATTACAGATTTGCAGTTATACGTAATGGCTGCCAATAACTCAGTGAAAGCATAAATTGAAGCGTTGGAAACCAGAATTGAGAATTGGCAAATAGAAGCGTTGGAAACTAGAATTGAGAATCGGCAAATGGAAGCATTGGAAACCAGAATTGAGAATCGACTAATGGAAGCGTTGGAAACCAGAATTGAGAATTGGCTACAAGAAACCCTTCATGATTTCAAAAAGAGCTTGTTGGAACACTTTAGCGGGTTTCGACAAGATGGGAGCTCAAGTTCTACGTTGCACAGATCTGAAAATACAGGAAAAGGGCCCCAAGACTGTGACAAACTACTCACACATGAAAATGAAATTTTCGAGATGGGAAGATGGAGATCCGACCAATTGGATCTCTAGGGCAGAAAAATTTTTTCGTTTTCACATAACTTCAGAAGAATCCAAGGTGGAAATAGCCTCAATCCAACTACAGGGAGATGCAATCCAGTGGTATGATTGGTAAAAACTGTCACGGAGTCTCCTCGTTGGAGTAATTTAAGAGAAGACTTGTTATTCGCTTTGGACCATCTGAATATGAGAATGTTGATGGGCAACTCGCCAAAATTCATCAGACTTTTACAGTGTTGGAATATCAAAACAGGTTTGGAAGATTATCAAATCAAGCTAGAGATTGGTCGGAACGATAACTTTTGGGTACATTTATTGAAGGGCTTAATTTGGAGATTCGGTATGAAGTTAAGGCTCATCAACCCCGCACCATGATAACTGCGATTTCATTTGCACGCTTGCATGAGGAAAAAATCAGCATAGAATATCGTCGAAACAGAGATGTCAATAAACATGTGATCAGCAAGCAACAGACCCCATCTACTCAGTCGAAATCCTAACACCTGCAGATTAACCCAAGAAGAACTCAAGGAAAGATGAGCAAAGGGTTTGTACTATGATGAAAAGTAGAGTATGGAGCACCAATGTAAACAAGGGCAACTTTTGATGATTGAGCCAATTGGAGAGGAACCAGAAGCAGAAGAGTTGGACTCTGATCATAAAGTTGTAGAAGATGATGACGATATTGAAGCCATCACGCATACAGTGCATGCATTAGCTGGCTACGCTAACCCACAAACTATGAAAATCGAACGAACTTTGAAGCTTCAGCCTGTCACTGTTTTGATTGGTACGAGTAGCACTAATAATTTTTTTGACAGTAAAGTTATAGCCTGATTAACTTACCACATTGAAGGCTATAATAGATTCGAAGTAAAGATTGCTGATGGATGGATTTTAATTTATGATAACAAATGCTCAAAGATAAAATTGATTATATAAGAGTTTCTTGCAATGATTATTACACTGAAAGACAGATTTATTTCTTACACCAGCAAAAAGTGGAGACCATACTTGATCAACGAGTTGTGATGCGTTGCAGATAACCTATGACTGAAGTGCTGAAAGAAAAGCTCCCCGAGTTTGATACTGCTCAGTATTGAGGACAAGGCTGATTTGAAGAGGGAGGAATTGTTAGGACCCTTTTTCTGAGCTTTTGAATAATGTTTATTGAGTCTGTTT
Organism: Musa schizocarpa; assembly: GCA_900464855.2. Taxonomy (NCBI): domain Eukaryota; kingdom Viridiplantae; phylum Streptophyta; class Magnoliopsida; order Zingiberales; family Musaceae; genus Musa; species Musa schizocarpa. The sequence continues at coordinate 10,885,901 of LS990925.1, read as the reverse complement.
AGACTAGTTGTTTATTGAGTTTGTTTAGTTCAGAAGTTTATTTAATATTTATTTATTATTAAGAATCGATGGATTTTATGTCGAACTCTATAAATAGTGATGTAACCATTTCTTTAAATCAATCAATCAATAAATGAAATATTATTCCAGTTTGTTATTACAAACTCTAGGAGGTCGATCCCCTCGAAGTGATCATCCTCTTTTCTTTCATTTCTTTTACGATAAAACCTTATGGTTCTTTCATATATCTATTATATCGTCACCAGATCAATTTTTAAAATTTATATTCATGGAATGAGTGAGGCTTCGAATCCTCCTCGACTTGTAATAAAATTTATCAGTTTTGAACCTTAACCTTTATTAAGTGAGTCTAATAAAATTTGATGGTATTTCTAATGATAAGACAAGCATCTTTAAAAAGTTGAGTCAACACTTTCTCTAAAGCCATATGTTTATTATCCCAATGTTAATAGCTTCGATTCCACGAAGAAATGTTATTTCAGCACTTGGTGATGAATTTTGTTATTTTTAATTTTTTTGTTTGAACATCATAATAATCTGAATAAATCTTAATTAATTATCAGTGCACAAAAAATAAAAATGTAGATTATCATTCGAAGGACAAGAGGATGAGTTGGTCTTTGATGAGAATAATCCATTTTGTGGTCCATAAATGATGCTTTCTTGAATCCATGGACCCTCCGTGTACGTACAATCATGTGATATGAACTTAATATTAGGTTTTATGCTTTGCATCCAATGTATATATATATATATATATATAAAACAAAATATTTACATAATATCTTGATTTAGTTCTATATCGAAAAATGAATGAATGATCAAAATTAAGTGTAAGAAATATTGAATTAGCGGTTAGTCAAGTCGACAAAATGATATCCACCAAGTATGAATGTAATTAGATTTATAATCATAATAAATTATAATTATATAGAATGATAAGAAAGATTGCTTTAATGAAAACATAAAAAGGAAAAGAGATATTTTTCTCACTGTTCCAACCGCCGGTCCATTTGTTTATTGGATAGTTAAATGTACCTTTCCATTATGTCGGGAAGGTTAAATGAACGAACGACGTGTTCATTTCATTCGGGTGACATTAAAAAAACGGAACTATCAACTACTTTTCACCCACTCACAAAAAGAAAAAGAAAAAAAAAATCAAATAATATTATATTTATATGTATCCATCTCTAAAGTCTTTTTATTTCTCGAAATCTGAATTCGGCAGGCAGGAATGTGAATAGTTAAAGCTCTTAATATGTGAAAAGCCTAAAAAATGTTGTGGATAAGCCGAAATGGCCCCCACACATGATTTTGTGGATAAGCTCACGAATTGACGTCCAAATCGCTTTATGTTCTTTTGGCTTTGCTTGTTCTTCGTTGCAATGATTTGGTTGGAGGATGCGAAGTCACCACATAGACAAACCGTCCATTCATTCATGACATTACATCTAATTGGCTTCTTCATTAATTTTTTTTTTTCCTTTTTGTGATTTATTATTATATAAATCAATTTATATGACTTAATCTTTTCTAGCTAGTAGAAAAAAAACTAAGCATATATTTCGTGAAGAGGTAAACAAGCAGCAAGTATCATTTCATGATTATAAGCATCTTTACTAACATCAAAATGGGCTCCATAGATTTATAAACTTAACATTCATAGATAATAAATATTTTTCATTAATTATTAAATAAATAATAATAATAACAATAATAATAATAATAATAATCGATCTTAGGTAATTAAGATCTATCCCCGTGTTAGTTAGATAAAGGACGGTTGAGATTATTGGCGATGATGAGGAAGGACGGTCAAGATGGGAACCGACGAATCCGAGCATCAACCCGAGCATATTCCCGGACATCGCCTTGCCGACAATGCCCGTTTGTCCATTTCCTGTGGGGCCCGCTTTGTGGGCCCGCTATAATATCCCGCGCTTTTGTGGGTCGAATTAATTCGCGCTCGGATTAGACATCGATGGATTTCGTCGTAGTTTCGTGACCGAAACCTGCCGACGTGTCTTCACTCGTGCCTCCAGTGACGTCGTGCGCGTCGCGTCCCTCTCCGGGCCACGTGGAATACTGCCCCTGCCTTCGGTCCAAAGAAAGAAACCGACACCATCACGTGGTGGGGCCCATCCACGTCCTATTGGTCTCACCCTTCCGTTAGTCTCGGCGACGTGATACTCCGAGACGCTACACGTTCGTGACGCTTCTTTTAGACCCATGTCACGGGCCGTCCGATTAGAAGTCTATCAGAATCTAACGGTTCAGATCGGATTGATGGGGTGACTCGAGCATCCATCTCCAAGTGTGATTTCCCAACCACCGGAAGATCACGGACGTCCACTCGGTCGACTCGGACGCGGCCCCCTTCAGCTTCGCACCGCTATATGTACCCCGCCCTCCTCCGTCCATCTCAAGCGCACAGCCACCCGTCGCAAACCACTGTTTCAGTCTTACCTGCAAAAGATGGCCGAGGAGAAGCACCACCACCACCTCTTCCACCACCACAAGGAGGAGAAGCCCGCGGAGGAGGTGATATACTCCGAGACAGCCTACTCCGGCGGCGATGACTACGCCTCCGGCTACACCGAGACTGTCGTCGCCGAGTCGGCTTCCGATGAGTACGAGAAGTACAAGAAGGAAGAGAAGCATCACAAGCACAAGGAGCACCTCGGCGAGATGGGCGCTCTCGCCGCCGGTGCCTTTGCCCTGGTAATTCGTCTTGATCATAGGTTTCGGTTCTGCTATGATCACCTACAAACAATTTAAGTTGACATTAGAACACATGGCGATGCAACAGTACGAGAAGCACGAGGCGAAGAAGGACCCCGATCACGCCCACAAGCACAAGATCGAGGAGGAGATCGCTGCGGCGGTGGCGGTTGGCAGCGGAGGCTATGCCTTCCACGAGCACCATGAGAAGAAGGATGCCAAGAACGAGGCGGAGGAAGCGAGCGGAAAGAAGCATCACCACCACCTCTTTTAGAATGATGGCTTCCATGTTCTGCACCAAATAAGTTCAGGCAGGCTTGTCACGATGGGCTTGGCTGCTACCTACAATAATTGGGTGCATGGTGTTATGCGAAATAGATTTGTATTGAGTGTGGGATGCTTGGTACTTTTTTTTTTTTTTTTTTTTTATCCTTGTATCAAAAACCCTTAAAAATAAGAAAAAAAAAAAAGTCTTTCTAAGATCTTATAATGAACATCTTTTCCTTTTTTTTTCACTTAAATAACAAAATATAAAATTTAATCTCCACTTAATTTTCATATTTGAAGAAGTTTTGCTGAGTAAATGCAGTTTCAGCTCTCGTTGACTTTGAGAAACAAAAGCTGACAAGTGCCTGTCCGAAATCTTATCATCACCGGTCACAGGTTTCATGGAGAAAATAAAAGCAGGATTGGATCTCTTATCGGGTTCGGCCCGTTAACCTGTTAGGATCCGGACTCGACTCGACTCGACTCGACTCGAAGCTGAACTAGACTTGAGCTAGTTAGGGCACCAGAGCTTTCTATTGGAGATTCTACTGATCGACTTTGGTATCCAGTAAAAAGCTTCCCTTCTTTCCGATCACTACCAACAACACCCTCCTAATCATGTCCTGCTTGTATACTGTTGACTTGCTCAGAGCTCCATCTTGATCTCATTCTTTACCTTGGGATTCTCTCATTGACAAAACCTGGGAATAGGAAATACTATTTGCTTCGAATAATAATGAATTTCTATGAAATGAAAGGCTTTCACGGGCGTCCGATATCATCGAGAAATAGAACAAGTGTTCTCGAACGATTTCCTGCAATTCGCGTATGGAATGAGTCCAAAATCTCGATCTATACGAATGGGTTTTTTTGTGTTTCTTTCGGTAGCTTTTTTTTTTTGTTTCCAAAGGATAGCTGAATAGCCTTACTCTATAGTATACGAAAATAATATCGAGTATGATATCAAGTGATTTGTTAGACATAATTAATGAGCACTAATCTCAATATGATAAGGCGGCATCTCTTTCGTAGTTCGCCCCACGTAAGGTTCATGGAGATAATAAGGACATCAACGATCGATGATGATGATGTTGACGATCGATAGATTGAGGAGTAACACTTTATACATCCCACCCAAGATTTATATTACCAAATTCAAATATTCACAATCTCGTATATTGTCAATGATGATAAGTTAATAATTATTATCATATTCATATATCAATTACACATGATTTCCTAGTACAATATATTATGGGAGCAATTACAAGATTGCGTCTAACAAACCTATCATATTCAAACATAACTTCAAATGATTCTAAGACCTAAAGCCAATAGTAACGAAGTTTGGTCGTTCAATTTGGTAGCAAAAATAGGTATATAATAACGTTACGATGATGGTTTCTTTTACTCTCATCTTAAAGTCTTCTTTCAATTTTTTAATGTTATTCATATCAATCAAAGCAACTTTCTTCGACAGAGGACTATCCAACAAAGTTCTTTAGATGTTCAGTTTTTTTTTATCCTTATAGCCTAAAACTTCTATTTATTTTTTGCTTACATATATTTTATTCTTATTTAAATTTAATTTATATACCAAAAAATTAGAATAAAAAAAATCCTGAAATAGGATTTTCTTTTTATTTCAATTTATTTTTTAACTTATTTTATTGACGGGTACATACATATTGATATATAGACACATGATATATCGTTATTAGTATGTATCTGTCCGACATATAATTGGATGGATCATCATAACATAGCCAAATATTGCTGGTATGTCCATCCTCTTCATTTCTATCGCAAAGCAGGCATAAATTTGTATCCATTTGTTTGCTGCTGCATTACGAGTTTGTGACATCATAACTATCTCAATGACAACCACGTCGGCTCTTTCACAACCCTTTCTAGGAGACAACCAGCTTTATTTTTTGTGAGTTGTGATCCAAAATGTTTCCAGTGGAATGCATAAATCTTCTTTCCATAATCACATCTTGTAACTCTGATTTACTCAATTTGAATATTAGCTAAATTTGTCCTCAGTTAACCTTTGGAAGTCATTGCAAATATGAGCAGATGAATATTAGACATCATTTGACAAGGAAGAACAAACCAATGCAAATGTCACTTCATCAACAAAAATTGGATTTGTGAAGATATGTGCTCATACTGAGGCCGCAGAAACACAAGGATGATCCTAAGAAATGATTACAAGTTGCATTTCATCGAGATGAAAGAAAACTTATCTTGGCAAATCAATTACCTTCGTCACTTATTGGGAAAAAAAAAAAAAAAAAAAGGATGTTCGATCTGACTTGATGACAAGAAATGCAACAGAAACATCTGTAGATTTATCGAAGTTCTTGACAAAATAATAGCTAGGAATTATCAGCTATGACCTGAGGGATGTAAAAACTGCTTAAAATTAATTTGCCGCCAGTTCTGTCAGATCTCATCGCTTTGGTTCACCCATTGACTTGCCCTCGAAGAACTCACTTAGCATTCGCTCGAGATCTTCTGGAGTGTATCTAATGTACTTCAGTGGGTTCTTACCATTCTCAACCAACGGCCTGACGGATGAAAATGCAAATCTAAGAACCACAATAGAACAAAGAAGTGGAAGAGTAGAAATTTTAAGGGTAAAAGCAAAGTTTTTCACAGTACATAATGAAAAATGAATTTCCAGCATGTGTCTTTGATAAATCTCAAACTAAGACTCCAACCAAACTTTAATTATCTTAGCACTTCACTAGTTCTACAGCAACAATTTTTTCCAGCATATAGATTGTTCCTTGAGGCTTTTTAAGCCTATCCTAATGCTTAAATCAACATGTCCAAATTGGATTCTGAATATCTTGCAAGAAAGAGCTAAAGATACAGATAGAGTTATTGACATGAGAAATAGTAGAAATTGATTACTTAAAAATAGAATATTATGGGTTCGATGAAGCATACCCAAAACGTTTGATGTATGATCTATAAGCTGGTAATAAAACTTCAGCAATTGCAAGTCTCAGATACTCGCGCAGCTCCTGATCAGGCACTGTCCATTGAGACTGTCTTTGATGAAGCTCCTCAAACTGTACGTTGAAGGACTTGAACCTAATATGAAAAAAGAAAAGTTTCATTTTGCATATTTATTATACACGAATATAGAATGAGAGCTTTGCATAGACCTCTCTTTTATTGATGCTCTGGAAACTCCACTGTTGTTGGCTCCTTCACTTCCCAAGGCTGAACTACTACCTGATGGAGTCAAACCTTGGATAGATAGTGTCTGCAAAATCTGGAGAATACACTAAATTAGTTCAAACTTGAGAAAAAGTAAAGCTAGCATGTGACAATGATACGTTGCACCACCAGGACAGTAAATAATCTAGTATATCTGCATTGTGGCTCATCATGTTACAGTATTCAATGACCTAGACAGAGAGGCCAATATCTGCATATATCAAGTCCAATAAGCAAGAGAAAGAAACAAGGTGTAGGAAATGTTATATAGCTAAATTCTCTGCATTCTCCAGGTCTTTTACATATTATACACTCTAATTTTATTTCCTTTCCCGTAACATATTACTTTGTTTGAAAAATATTCATGGTAAGTTTATTCATCTATTTGTGTTTATCTCCTTATGCTGAATTAATTTTTCCAAAGTGATTGACTATTTAATTTGAATAAAATATATAACCACATAAGCTTTAGCATTATAAACTACCAACATTGAGTACATACACTAGGCATGATAATATAATATGAAGTGGAAGATAGTGTAATGATTTGTTCTATTGTTTCTTCACCTTCTGAATATGTTTATGTAGCCATTTCAGCACACAGAAAAACTCCATGTTGCCTGGCACAATCCAGTACGGGATCTCTACCTAAGGAAAGGGTAGATGAAATGGTATTTCTACTCTCCTGTACCTGAAAATTCTTATCTAGAATCTAATTACTTTTCCCTGAAAGAACTTTATAGCAGGGTGGCTTTATCAATAGCTTCAAAGGAAATGACATATAACCGGTCTTCCCATTGCCAAAACCTCAGATTCCCACTAATTCATCAACCTTGATCAAGGAACCCCTAAAATAAAAGGTACTATTGCAGGCAATATTGGCAGGGTTAGGTTAGTTTTATCCACCTCTTTTGTGTTTCCTACCTCTGCCTGTTGATTTTCATTATTTCTTTTGCACTAGAACAATGTCATCACAGCACATTCCAATAGCAAATACAAATATATTTGCCGACCAGCATATAAAGTGTCATGGATAGGTTCAGGTTGCTGTCTCTGTTTCTGTACCATATCTAAAAACTTGAATTAGTTTGTACCGATCCTGTTAACATACATATGTATTTATTTAATTCAGATAAGTCATCATGATGCATGAAATTGAGGGAGAGCCTTCTATCCTACCTGCCTTTTCTCTTTCTCTTTTTCTTGTAAGAAAAATAGAAGTTGATTCATGAGTGCGGGCACCAACAAACAATCATTGACTAAACTAGCCAAAATCAACTGTTTTCAGATGGAATAAGCTAAACCTTACTGTTGTTTCTAACCAAATATGACAGATTTTCAGTGATAAGGCCAAGAACTGAAAGTCCAGAGAGCAGGACTGACCAACCTAGATCTGGATTTAATTGGTATCATCTTATCTAGCAAACTTAAATGTTATTAATGGTTAACTTCATCATGTTAACATACTTCTCTGTTTTTTCATATTTTATTTTGTATCACCTATTCATTTTTACTTATGAACTCAACATTGTGTTGTTGTGTTAATTATTCATGACTGTCTTATATCTTTGCCATCAACTTTTGGATGCTCATTTTATACAATTTTTGGATGTCTTACATCACAATATGATGTAAAAATTCTTTAGAAACTAGTATTAGCTCATAGGTCAGTACAAAGACATGTTGTCTAACAAATAATATTATCTGAAATTCTGAATCATCTTTTGCCTATTCTGGAAAAACATATATTGTATCAATTTTATATCATTTGATACATCAGATGCAAACTTTTTTGTTCCAAAAAATGAGTTCCAACCAAAGGAAATTAGAAAAGTTATCATGTGCTTTTTCCATTATCTTACATAAGAATATCAAAGAAAGTTGGCAAGTTGTAGAATAATAGGAAATCAAAGTTTTAAATAGATAGTATGTATTGGCTGGTTCTTATCGATGCAACCAAGTAGCAGCGTCAGAATATACAGTTTGATGCTGATACAGTACTGTTCATTTCTTTTTTTATTTTTTTATTAATGATACTAAGCAGTACATGTTGATGTACTGCCTAGTGTACATTACTAGTCTGCTGATAGGCTACTAAAACCATTATTGGACCAGTATTTAAAATGTTATAAAAATTAATCAGCTAATTAAAAAATTGAGAAATGCAGCTAAGAACTACGTATAAACTGAAACAAACATGTAAACAAGAATAGTGTGATTAGCATGCTTTCAAACTGTGGGATAGACCTTTGCCCAAGCAACCCTTTTGTACTGGTTTGCATTTTGCTGCACAATCCTTCGGTGTCTTTGTACCCAGTCATCACCCAATATATCCTTTGCTTCTGACCTGAAATCAGCAAAGTGACCTTGGTTTTTCTACTCCATGGCATGCTGTAATATCTGAACAAATATAATCTTCATACCTGCTTAGAGATCTCACCATATAGTGTATGTTGTTCATAAGAAATAGGTAAGTTAGAGCAGGATCTTTGTACTGCTTGGATTTGTTATCAAGATTACTCTGTAGAGCTTGCATAATCCGCATTGTTACAATTGCCAACTGAGACTCTGTTTTATCTCCAGTTACACATTCCTGAAAGAGTTGCTTCAATGTTGACTGATAGCTGGCAAAAGTTTAATGAATAGATCCATTAGAGAATATATGAATACATCAAGAGAAAAGGTAAAAATGCCAACTTAATTCATAGACAGTTAAACAAAAATATTAGTAGAATGACCAGCTCAAGGGGCACATGTGTTTGATGCTAAGGAACTTGCATCAACTAAAAAGAATCAAAATTACCAATATGGATTTTGGTGCTAGTTCATATTTCATATACTAATTGGTTGGTAAGTGAATCTAGATTCAGAACTCACTCAAACAAAAATTTCACGTAGTTAATCACGTAGCTAGTAAGAGGGTGGACAGTTCCATCAAGAACAGTTGTCTTTGTGGCATCCTTTTCAACTGCCTCTTCAAAGTCCCCAAAGGTTTCTTCAGCTGTCTGGGCTAAGCGCTTTGCCAAGCTCAATGTGGACTCTCTCATCTCAGAACAAGCTTTTCCTTCAAAAATTGTCTCAATCTGGAAAATTGTTAAATAATTCTATTGATATCATCTTCAAGATTCATAACTAAAATCATAAGTCGGAAAACCAAAAATTGAGGACATACATGCATGTATAGATGCAAAAGTGAGAGGGACTGGCTGTCTTTTGAGATGAAAAAACGTAGTGATTGAATGTTATTGATCCTATTACTATATCATTTAGAAACAATTAAACAAGTGCATAACAATAGTGGTGCAGTTTTCCATCAAATTACAAGTTGTAAAATAGTATGCCAAAGTTCAGCATGAAAAAGTTAAGCAATGAACCACTGACATGTTTTTACCTTTTTAAGACAACTTGTAACATTTGAATTTTGAAAGACGTGAGTCTTGTGACGGACTGATGAATAACATAATCTTCCAAACATGTTAATCTACTAAGTAACTTTTTAGGCAGGCCATATTATCAGATTCACACCAAAAAAAAGATGATTAAAATGTATTAGAGTCAAACTAACACAAGATTTGGGTTCTCTATACCTTTATTAGGGACTCGAAGAAGAATATTTTAGCATACCTCTACATGAAGTTCATGCAATACTTCATACATGTCTAGAAGCACAAATAGCTTCTCTGGCGATCTCTTACTTTTGGCTACAGCATCTCCAAAACTAAGTAGCACTGCCACACTACTTGCAGTTACTTCAGCAAAACATTGATCTTTATTAAGAGTAGTGCCATCAAAGACTTGATCACAAATTTTTCGTTCACCAGCAAATAGTAGTTTAACCTGTTGAATACAGAATCAAACTGATAGGAAATGAGTTATATCTACCATAACAAATCTTATGTAAATCCTTACTGCAATCCGCATATAGTGAATCCAATTCTGAATCTTGGTCTCTAAGGCCTCCCACTGCATTTTCTGCACATCATCTTTATTGAGCTTTTCAACTCCCAATTTTCGGAGGCTCGATTCTAAAGTTGAAGCACGGGCATCCCTAGTTGACAAGAAACCATCCTCTTAAGATAACTGCCATATGAAAATGTTTAGAAACTATTGACATCAACCAGTGACATCATAGACATCCCTGTCTAGTTGAGACTGGAAACCATAATCTAATTGTTTTTACCTACACCAAAATGTACCTTACAAGCATTTGAACCAAAAAACACTAAATGGGAACTAATAGACAAGTGAAGAGTGAAAATCAATTTGAGGTTAGTAATAAGTGTCCACAAACAAATATGATTGCAGACACAAGGATGTTTTTATTAAACCAACCATAAGTATATCAGCAAGCGTTAGATACATGACTTATATCTTCTCATATGCTGGTCAATGGAGAAGTTTATGAGGAACAGAATCTTGTACCGGAACTAAGCTGAACTGTTGGAATTATTCATACATGTGAGATGAAGAGAGATGGACTATAAGGATAGTCCTACATCACTAAAGATTAAAAGAGTTAGACTATATATATTAAGTTTGGCTTATAGTCTAAAAGTTTAAGTTTTTGAATTGAATTGAAAAAGTTGCACTATATATATATTAGGTTTGGCCTATTGCCTAGAAACCTTTTTGAGTTGAATTAATGTCTAACCTGATGTATGTTAACCTTGATCAATTTGATCCAGACACATAATTATTCATTTCTGACATGGTATTGGAGCCATGTTGATGAAAATTTGAATGAGTCAAAAAAAAAAAAAAAAAAAAAGTTAAGCCAAATAAACTTGATAGCCAAGGTCAAGCTCATTTCTGACATGGCATTAGAGCTATGTAGACAAAGATTTGAATGAGCCAAAAATGAAAAGGAAAATTTAAGCCAAAATGTGCTTGAAAGCCAAGGTCAAGCCATCATTTAATCAATTGAAGAAGAAATCGCATTGCAACAGGTTAATACAGGTGAGTGAATCACATTACACAAATATTTATGTATGTGAGATATGAACTAACATTGAATCCTAGACAATCAATGCCATACATGAATAAGGAAAGATTTTGGAAATATTCATATGTGAGATGAAAAGAGATGGGATAGTCCCACATCACTAAGGATTGATTGAGTCAAATTGCATATATTGACCCATAACATAAAAGCTTAAGCTTTTTGGTTGAAATGATGTTTTACCTGATGTATGTTAACCTTGATCAATGAATAGTCAACTCATATCCATCGTTATTTGAATTCTAACAAGAACGACTATAGTATTATTCAGCAAGCAATCTCAGGGTAAAAACTGTCCGCCAATCCCTTTAGCTTAGCATCTAAAGCACAGCTCCAAAAGTCTTCAGCATGAGGAGAGGATGAAATCATTTCCCTTTCTTAGAGCAAAGCTATGACTAATGAGCAATTTACAATATAATACATATTAAATTTCCACAGAGGATTTATTATAACACTTTAAGATCAAATCATCAAGTTATTCACATCAGTGACAAGTTTTTGAATCAAGGCACTACATCTTTAAATATGAACTGAAATAATAGCTGACTACAGTGGAAGATCTCTGGAAAAAAAATTTGGCCATATTGAATATAAGACTTATGCAACTATCTGTTTTTCTTCCAGTATTTCAAAATCCAAATATGTAATTAGAGAAACTTCTAGTTATTGCTTATTATGTTTTCAGAAAATATGATATATAGATTAAGTGGTATGTGTTGTAGTTCTACTTGGTCTGAAATTTTCTGCAAGAAACTTTATGAATTTGAATTTGGCTTACGGCCCACTTAGAAGAAGTAAAGTCACTTCATAATCTCATAACAACATTGTTTGATATATCAGGACATTATGCTAAAAATAAAAACTATGGCCTCTTTTTATCAATCTAAAAGTATTGAAACATTTCCACATATAGCATAGGTATATAACATTTTCAATCTTTTGAGGGACCATGGCCCTCTCTAGGCCCATAAAGGTCCAACCTTGGCTAACTGTTTAGCAAATGTGAGGAAACTGGAGAGCAAGTACTTTGAGCTTGTGTGGTCATTGTAACTTCATCTTTTGCATACTTACAAGTTACAACCCCAAAGTGACAGACCCTGATATGAGAGAATAGGTCCACACAATTGGCCTCTGCTTGATCTGCTTCGCCGTCCAATTGATAGAGACCTTCTGATGCTTTTTGGTGAGTGGAAATAGGTTCTCTCATCATAAACTCTAAGATCAGGAAAACCTAAGTCCATTTTGATGTTGGTTGGAGCAATCCTCTTAGTAAGTGACTATCATTAAAATTATTTGAGGTACAAAAATAAAGAGTATTGTAATAATTTTAGGCCACCTTTCAAGAAATAATATGGAAAAGCTGAAACTGAGCAAAGTAAGCAAGGACATATAATGACCTATTTGTGTCCTTAATATGCCAACTTATTAGAAACACATCCATCATTTGGGTTGTAATACTTAGTGTCATCATTATGAAGGAATTGACAAATAGAAATTTGGACCATTGTTAAAAGAGAATACCATATGCATGCATTAGGAATACATGTCCAATAAATATGCAAGTAAGTACTAGGTTTCAAAGATAATCTGATCATGATCTGAAATCGTATCTGCACTTTTAAACTATGAAATGATGAGCTATGTCAATCTAATGCCCATGAATTGGTTGCTACGCTTGAAATTTTGGTCCAAATCAGTGGATTCAGATCCATCCAGTGCAGGTAAATTGATCTTGCAAGGAGCAGTCTGTATCAACCATCCTGAGGTGGTTTACCATCATTTATGCCAATCTCAGTATCGTAGTATAAACAATGAGACTACAGAGACCTTCACTCTTGAATTTCACATCTTTGTAGTATGAACTGTCCTTCTTGGACTTTGCTTTTCGTATATGACTTCAAATATGAAACATGTAGCAGCATATGGAGCACCTGTGGCCAGACAAGAAACTGTATTTTCATTGATGGGGATCAACTTTGCCCACAGGTTATCTGCTATAGTACTTTTCCTATTGACATAATATTTATTATTTATTTATATTTTGATTTATTGGGTGAGATCATGCTCCAAACATGTTTATGGTTTTATAATGCTCCTACCTGTAACCTTTTCTTTTTAATTTTCTGGTTACAGATTTTTGGGTGAAAACACTAATTCTACAATGCCAATGGCAATCAGATCTTACCTAATCCTAGTCCCATATCCGTGGTCATATCAAAATAAATCTTGAACCTTCAAAGTTTGAACCTTGATATCAATTAAGAAAAAGCTATTGGTCTATTAGTTGCCCACTTCTGAATTTCGACTTCCTCTGGTGCTCCAAATTTATTGTCCTGCATAGCCCTTTTACAGTACTCCTTTGTTTTTCTTTTTATTTTACAGTAAATAACTAGAGGGTAAGTCCCAACAATTCTTTGATATGTAAGCTTTTTTTCAACGTAACCAATAGATGAGGCATTCTTCAAATATATTGCCAAATTCATCTGTTAGAATTTTTTGTGTACATAGTTGATCACAAGATGTGCCACAGAAAATGCCTTGTCATACTTTGAATTAATATGCATTTCGTTATTGTTCATAACCACAATACTGATGCAACCACAGATGTACATCCATAACATAGTTGGCTAGACCCCAAAGCATGTCTTGATGAGAAAATACAACTATAATCCAAGAATATTCCTTTTATAATTTCCATACATCAATTGATACCAGACTAGATGAACAATTAGTTAGGAGCATGACTACTTTTGGAAAAAATATATATATTCTGTGATTAATTGTACCTGTAAATCTTTGAACACTGTTGCTGGTGTCCAGCTTGAACCAATTGATTTGCTAAGTCATGCAATAAGGGAAGAACTCTTGGAGGAATCAGAGTTGGTGTCTTGTATACAGCAGCCTCCAAGCTTCTGGCTTGATGCTCGGGCTTACCACTATCAGCTTGGTGCCCAGACGTCTCTGAGTGTGGTTGCAAGGATTTAGGAAGACAGTCAAATAAGCGGTCGGGCTCAATTGGTTTACTGAAATCAAACAGTGGGAAAGACTCAATGAACAAAGATAAACCTTTAAATGTAGGCCAGATGGACAATTGAATTGTCCACTATGCAAATCTTTAAATATTAATTACAAAATATTGATATTTATTCTGAAACATCAATTTAACATCCCAATGAAGCATATCGGGACAGAAAAAACTCTTTCCAACAAGCAAAGTGAGTGATTTGAAGAGATTACATCTGTGTAGGCTGGTATTTAGTCCACTAAACTGCAGTGGTCTTTTTGATTTTGAGAAAAAATTAAAGAAAATCTAATGATGTACAGAGGAGGGTAAAACAGAATAACTCAAAATGTTAGCCACGGTTCCTATGTTGAAGTAAAATGGATATGTTGCATTCTATGTGCTCAAGTTTAGGCCTATCTTGCATGCTGTACTTGAGTTTAGGCCTCTCACAAATTATATACATAATCTTATTACAATTACTATTTTAAATAATATCAATATCCAGTAATTGTTATAATATTGCAGTGCTGAATTTGTTTTTCCATATTATATGTTAAAAATCTTGAGTTTGGTCATATGTGTGGCTACAAATGAATTGTCATATTTTTGGGATTCCATAAATGAGCTAGTAGAGACTATAATGTCTAAATTTTAGATTGTAAAACCATAACGTCTAAATGTTGTTTTAGACCCCAAAGCCATATTGGCTAATAGGAGAAAATAAGACTATTTCAGTTTGCATTTGTTAGATGGCATCAGTACCTTTTCCTATGATTCCCACTCCTTATTAGTTGTGGTGTTCAAAGATTCTCCGCTATCTTCCTCCACAATATCTTCTAAAATCAAGCTCACTAGGGAATCCTAGGGAGTTTTCTATGCTAGGCTCTCAGATGTGAATTCTAGTATGTATCTTCATGAACGTAACATCCATCTCACCAAATGTTCGTCCAACAGATTTCATATATTCTTCTTTCATTCCTCAATGGACTATTCTTCAAAGTTTTGGCTATAACAAGCACAATGCATTGATAATCTCACAAATGACTTCTTCAATTTGTCATGAATGCACCATTATTTTTTCATTTAAAAATTGAACAGCAGAAAAGATAAAATCAATATAACATCTGGCAGGTAGCTTTACAAATCCTGAAGTAGTTTAGTTATGAGCATCTCTTTATGATTCCATCCAGTACAACTACTACCAGAAGATTCTTTCCAATTGTACCTTTCTGACAATTTACAGGCTTGAGGCTGTAAAGCAAAACAGGTGTTTCCATATTCTAAGGCCCATTGAAGGTACAAGAAAAATAGATAGCCAAATTGCATTTCAAAGTTGGTAGCCAAGAAGTCCTTACTTCTAGAAAGGCCTACCATGACAGATTTAACAGTCAAAGTTTTACATTTAAACTGAACTAGCTCACTTGGGGATCCTAGGGAGTCTTCTATGCTAGGCTCTCAGGTGTGAATTCTAGTATGTATCTTCATGAACGTAACATCCAACTCACCAAATGTTCGTCCAACAGGTTTTATATATTCTTCTTTCATTCCTCAATGGACTGTTCTTTAAATTTTTTGCTATTAACAAGCAAATGCATTGATAATCTCACAAATGACTTCTTCAATTTTTCATGAATGCACCATTAATTTTTCATTTAAAAATTGAACAGTGGAAAAGATAAAATCAATATAACACCAGGTAACTCTACAAATCCTAAAGCAGTTTAGTTATGAGCATCTCTTCATGATTCCATCCAGTACAACTACTATCAAAAGATTCTTTCCAATTGTAACTCTCTGACAATTTACAGGCTTGAGGCTGTAAAGCAAAACAGGTGTTTCCATATTCTAAGACCCATAGAAGGTACAAGGAAAACAATTAGCCAAAATTGCATTTGAAAGTTGGTAGCCAAGAAGTCCTTCTAGAAAGACCTACCTTGACAGATTTAACAGTCTTATGTTTTACATTTTAACTGAACTTCCAGTGCTGATTTCCGGAAAACATATCAAGTTTCGTGATGAAGCAACAAATTAATTATTTAAATAAAATAATCTGCATTTTATATACTATAAGCAAAAGTCTTTGGGGGCCAAAAGTTTTATGAAACACCAAATAACATGCTTTCACATCGAACAACCAGGGACGTAGCCAGTTATGTTCTTAGAACTTTGCATTTAGGAACTAGGACTTGTGGAGAAAATTTTGCAGACTACCTTATATATTGCAGCCATCTAATTTGATGGATGTACAATCAAAATCCAATCTGATATCATATTAGATATTTTTCTGACCATCTAAGCACAATAGGAAGACATTTTCACCCATCATCACAAATGGATAGAATAAGATATAAATAAAAAAGAATAATGGATGTTAAACTAATTGCAGCTTCACGAAAAAAAGTTTTCAAGTATATGCAGACATCATGTAGAGAAAAAGAAAATATAGCCAAGAAGCCTAATCCAGTGGAGGAACCTGTAGGTTGCTAAGAGTTGCCTGAATTCCTCCTCCAGCTTCAGGATGGCCTTTGCTAGCAAGCTGTTTATGTGGTTCATCACTCCATCACAGCCCTTGAAGCTTTTATTTGAGCTAAAATGCTGGACGGTACTTTTCAACATATCAACTGCTTCTAGGTACCCTTCTAGATCCTCATGTGGTCCCCGTAATATTGTAGCCTCAGCCTTTACAAGCAACATAATATGGCAGCAACATGAATAGAAATGAAGAAAAAGGCGTATTCCAGATTTCTGATAACTAATATTCACCAAGCAAGTAACTCAGACAAATCCATTTGATTTCCTAGCAGAAGATTATATATCAATTAAATTACAGAAAGTATGACACAGAGAAAAATAAACCTAGGCAATGATTCTCTAAATCTATCAAACTCAACCAATGAAAGATGATGTTATTCTAGATCACCACAAGAGAGGGACAACATTGAGAAACAAAAAGCAGATGTGAAGAAATTGGAGTTAAATAAACAGACAATAGGACTGAGAGAATCATTACATTCACCTCTACCTTTTTTATTACAAAAAGGAGATAGAAGCTCTCGAACTAGTGACAGGCCTGACAGCTCTTTTCCTATGTCAGCTAAATAAGCCTAATAAATTAGTTCTGTATAACTTACAGTGTCCAATGTATTTACCTTTAACAAACTTAACCACCTCACTAATTAACAGTCAATACAAAATCAACTAATGAACAAATAAGGTCAATCTTGGGACTGCCAACCTAATGGCTGTGTGTAATGAATTTACTAGTAATAACAGGCATTTCACATTTCATATAGACCATAAACCTAAACTGTGTACTCACAAAATGTGAATGGAAAGCAAATTATCTCTAACCTATCTAGAATATATCATATTTTAGTTCCTTGATCAAAAGGTCAATGAATTAGGCCTTCTTGTGTGGAAAATCATGTGAATAGCTTACTTCAATTTGCTCAATAGAAGCTTATTCAAGGTTTGGCCTTTTTATATCTCATTCATTTTAACTTAGGAACACACCAATAAACTAAAGTTTTTAGAACATACCATCAGATACATTTCATTCATATGATATTCCAATATGCAGATTCAGTTACCTTTAATAGATAAAACATTATCTAATGCATAATAGTTACTGACATTGTCATACTCTTAATACCAGTCAAACTATTGAAAGAACACTTTCACAAAACGATGACCATGTACAATATTTGTTTTAGACAAGTAAGCCATTAATGAAAATCATACCTTATTTTAGTTTTCAAGGCTATTAAACTTGCCATAGCTTTTGCTAAACCACTGAAAACTTCACAGTCGTAGAAATACAAGTACTCTGCCATGACAATGTGGTCCCAACAAACACTCTTCTTACTTCAGCCTGTTGGTGTTTTTGTAACAATTATTGTTGTGAAATTTTTAAGGTTGCAATTCAGAAATGTCACTATTTCTTATATATATACATATATATATATATATATATATATATATATATATATATATATATATATATATATATATATATATATATATATATATATATATATATATATATATATATATATATATATATATATATATATATATATATATATATATATATATATATATATATATATATATATATATATATATATATATATATATATATATATATATATATATATATATATGTATATATATATATATATATATATATGTATATATATATATATATATATATATATATGTATATATATACATATATATGTATATATATACATATATATGTATAAGTATATATACAGTGGATTTCCAAAATAAGCCTCTGGTTATAACAAATTTAAGGGATAAAATTGGATCTAAGTTTGCTCCTAATAAGCACATGTTGAAGAGGGATGATGTTTCTAGGGAAATCAAAATTTAACACATTAGGAAATATGCATATAAAAAGAACAATTCATCAAAGACCTTTTCTGTTTTGGAAATGAGAAATGTACTCGTACATACAAACGCATTAGGAGCATGAAGAATGGTGACATTATGTAGCGTGCAAACCTGGCGTGAGAGATCAAACTGTGTCAGGATGACCTCAGTCGTCTTCAACGTCTTGTCGATGTTCTCATGAGCCATTCTAATGGCGTGCGTCTTAACCTGCGACACAGATTAAAAAATAACCCATGATGCCATTATCGAAAGTCAAAAAACATTTTTAGGAGCTCAAAGTATCAAACTGAGCCAACAAGAAGAACGAATTGAAGCTGGAAACCATGCAAGGATCCCGAAATCAAGAAGTTTCAGGTACAATGGGGGGCAATCAGAGGGAGGGAACCTGGGTGGGGCGCATGGCGGCCTCGAGTGCAGAGAGGCGGTGGTCGAAGGAACCGAGGATGGTCACCATGCTCTCCGTGTTGCTCTGGCTCTTCTGCAGCGATTCCCTCAGCAAGCTCGCCCTCCTCGAAAGCGTGTCGATCGCCTGGGGCACCGCCATTGCTCGATCTCGCTCTCCTCCTCTTCCTCGTTCTTCTCTCTTCCCCCACCCCCTCTTTCCGTTGTTGGCTCGTTGGCCGTTTGGTTGGTATGGCACCATCCATTTCGTCGGACTCTCTCTTTTACATATATGTCCTTTCCATATTACAAAATTACATACATTTTATATAATTATAATTATAATTATAATGTCAAATCCATAATTTTAAGAGTATATATATATATATATATATAATTCTCACAATAAATTGTAAGTTTGAGAATTTCCTAGATAATGACTTAAAAATCCTCTTAGAATATTTTTAGTGTGTGAAAAGATTATTTTACCCTAACAAATTTAAAAAAATTAATTTTTTTTTATCTCGTCGTCACCTCCACCCTTTGACCACTATTACACTTTCGTTGTTAGCTCATATTCCTCCGTCGTTAACACGATTTCCATATGCATAGTTCACCCTCGCTCACAAGCTCCCATTGCTAGTTATACATATATCGTAAGTCGTCTCATAAAAGTCATTGTTCTTTCATTGTTGAGTAGGCTTGACGGAGGGAGAGGAGAGCTGATGCAATAATGAAATAGGGCGAAGGATGATAACCGACAAGGATAGAATAATCATTAAAAAAAATTCTACAAAATTATTTCAAACTTTAAACACTATCTAGAAAATTCGGCTTACTTCCGGACTTCATTTATTCATTCATCATCATCATCATCATCATCATCATCATATAGATATATATATATATATATATATATATATATATATATATATATATATATATATATATATATTCAACCCATGCATGGTGTGTGGAACGGAACGGGAAAACGAAGGGTTAGCGTGAATGGCGTAAATGTCGGACGCACTTTAACGTAATCCACCGTTACACAAGAAAAGAGAATTTGTCAACATATGAAAGACGTGGAAAAGGGATGTCATTTATATCCAAACATAAAAGTAAAAGTAAATATAGGACGAATATTTAGAAAAAGGGTTTAAAATATATCCTCTTTCAACAGACTCGTAGGAATGAATGATACACGCTTTGTAAATAGAGTTATAATGTATTTTGATACTTTCATCAAAATATTATGATTTTAATAAAAGATGTAATTGATATATAAATCTTTTTTTTTGGCATGTTCTTCTTTGAAACATATTTAAAAATCAATCAAAATAACACTGCATCTTCAGTTAATTATAATATTTTTATATATTTTTAAAATGTTTTTATAGAGATAACTAAAAGTATTATAACTCTATTAAAAAACAGCATAACAGTGTGGATCGATTTATCCTATAGATTCATCCAATACAAACTATAATCTTTTTTTCGTTCGTCCTACTCACAGCTTTTTGGTACACCAAAAATATAGGGAATGGAGGAAAACAAAAAGGGAGATCAGTCCGAAAAAGGAAGAAAACTATATATATATATATATATAGTCGATCCTTGACAGACTTCCTTGCATTATTACTATGACTTGATTGTGACATGAGATGTAACTTCTTTATTTTTGGTTCTACGAGGAATATTCCAAAATAAAACTTTTGTTGAAATTTTATTAAATTATAAAATAGACATATATCCCTCCAAAATATTAAGATGTCTTACATATAGGATGTTGAATAGTGTTTTCATGCTAAATAACAAAAATTAAGCGTGAAGGAGTTAATGTGCTAACAATTTTAATAATTTATTAAAAATAAAATTCAAGTGTATAAATATTAAAGAATTAAAAAATAATATAATTATAAATATAAGGAATCTTCATCTTCTTTAGTTAAATATAATTATTGATTCATTTCATTAGTATCTTTTAATACCATAATCTATTAAAAAGAAAAATGTCAATATAGGTGGGAGTGTTTCCCCATTCCCATCCCTATTTTTTTTTTTATATTCTCCAAAGTAATTCTTTTAATTTTTAAATAATTAATATTAAAAATAATAATAATATCAAAATAATATAAATAATAACGACTGTTAAATGTTGAATGCATTTAATAATATTAGACTTGTAACATTTTTAAATATCTAAAATATCTTTTCTATCAACATTATAAATAAAAAAAAGGAATATTCTGAATTCAAAACTAGTTTAATTTATAAATTATTTATTAACTTAAACATAGGGCAAATCTTGGGAGAAGAGAAGGAAGTGAAGTGCAAAATGCCATTTCCATAGTCGAAACCAGCAGATCTCAGGACAAGCAGTTCGTTCATCTTTCTATAACAAGCAGTTCGTTTGTGATCCAAAATGTTTCCAGTGGAATGCATAAATCTTCTTTCCATAATCACATCTTGTAACTCTGATTTACTCAATTTGAATATTAGCTAAATTTGTCCTCAGTTAACCTTTGGAAGTCATTGCAAATATGAGCAGATGAATATTAGACATCATTTGACAAGGAAGAACAAACCAATGCAAATGTCACTTCATCAACAAAAATTGGATTTGTGAAGATATGTGCTCATACTGAGGCCGCAGAAACACAAGGATGATCCTAAGAAATGATTACAAGTTGCATTTCATCGAGATGAAAGAAAACTTATCTTGGCAAATCAATTACCTTCGTCACTTATTGAAGAAAAAAAAAAAAAAAAAAAGGATGTTCGATCTGACTTGATGACAAGAAATGCAACAGAAACATCTGTAGATTTATCGAAGTTCTTGACAAAATAATAGCTAGGAATTATCAGCTATGACCTGAGGGATGTAAAACTGCTTAAAATTAATTTGCCGCCAGTTCTGTCAGATCTCATCGCTTTGGTTCACCATTGACTTGCCCTCGAAGAACTCACTTAGCATTCGCTCGAGATCTTCTGGAGTGTATCTAATGTACTTCAGTGGGTTCTTACCATTCTCAACCAACGGCCTGACGGATGAAAATGCAAATCTAAGAACCACAATAGAACAAAGAAGTGGAAGAGTAGAAATTTTAAGGGTAAAAGCAAAGTTTTTCACAGTACATAATGAAAAATGAATTTCCAGCATGTGTCTTTGATAAATCTCAAACTAAGACTCCAACCAAACTTTAATTATCTTAGCACTTCACTAGTTCTACAGCAACAATTTTTTTCCAGCATATAGATTGTTCCTTGAGGCTTTTTAAGCCTATCCTAATGCTTAAATCAACATGTCCAAATTGGATTCTGAATATCTTGCAAGAAAGAGCTAAAGATACAGATAGAGTTATTGACATGAGAAATAGTAGAAATTGATTACTTAAAAATAGAATATTATGGGTTCGATGAAGCATACCCAAAACGTTTGATGTATGATCTATAAGCTGGTAATAAAACTTCAGCAATTGCAAGTCTCAGATACTCGCGCAGCTCCTGATCAGGCACTGTCCATTGAGACTGTCTTTGATGAAGCTCCTCAAACTGTACGTTGAAGGACTTGAACCTAATATGAAAAAAGAAAAGTTTCATTTTGCATATTTATTATACACGAATATAGAATGAGAGCTTTGCATAGACCTCTCTTTTATTGATGCTCTGGAAACTCCACTGTTGTTGGCTCCTTCACTTCCCAAGGCTGAACTACTACCTGATGGAGTCAAACCTTGGATAGATAGTGTCTGCAAAATCTGGAGAATACACTAAATTAGTTCAAACTTGAGAAAAAGTAAAGCTAGCATGTGACAATGATACGTTGCACCACCAGGACAGTAAATAATCTAGTATATCTGCATTGTGGCTCATCATGTTACAGTATTCAATGACCTAGACAGAGAGGCCAATATCTACATATATCAAGTCCAATAAGCAAGAGAAAGAAACAAGGTGGAGGAAATGTTATATAGCTAAATTCTCTGCATTCTCCAGGTCTTTTACATATTATACACTCTAATTTTATTTCCTTTCCCGTAACATATTACTTTGTTTGAAAAATATTCATGGTAAGTTTATTCATCTATTTGTGTTTATCTCCTTATGCTGAATTAATTTTTCCAAAGTGATTGACTATTTAATTTGAATAAAATATATAACCACATAAGCTTTAGCATTATAAACTACCAACATTGAGTACATACACTAGGCATGATAATATAATATGAAGTGGAAGATAGTGTAATGATTTGTTCTATTGTTTCTTCACCTTCTGAATATGTTTATGTAGCCATTTCAGCACACAGAAAAACTCCATGTTGCCTGGCACAATCCAGTACGGGATCTCTACCTAAGGAAAGGGTAGATGAAATGGTATTTCTACTCTCCTGTACCTGAAAATTCTTATCTAGAATCTAATTACTTTTCCCTGAAAGAACTTTATAGCAGGGTGGCTTTATCAATAGCTTCAAAGGAAATGACATATAACCGGTCTTCCCATTGCCAAAACCTCAGATTCCCACTAATTCATCAACCTTGATCAAGGAACCCCTAAAATAAAAGGTACTATTGCAGGCAATATTGGCAGGGTTAGGTTAGTTTTATCCACCTCTTGTGTTTCCTACCTCTGCCTGTTGATTTTCATTATTTCTTTTGCACTAGAACAATGTCATCACAGCACATTCCAATAGCAAATACAAATATATTTGCCGACCAGCATATAAAGTGTCATGGATAGGTTCAGGTTGCTGTCTCTGTTTCTGTACCATATCTAAAAACTTGAATTAGTTTGTACCGATCCTGTTAACATACATATGTATTTATTTAATTCAGATAAGTCATCATGATGCATGAAATTGAGGGAGAGCCTTCTATCCTACCTGCCTTTTCTCTTTCTCTTTTTCTTGTAAGAAAAATAGAAGTTGATTCATGAGTGCGGGCACCAACAAACAATCATTGACTAAACTAGCCAAAATCAACTGTTTTCAGATGGAATAAGCTAAACCTTACTGTTGTTTCTAACCAAATATGACAGATTTTCAGTGATAAGGCCAAGAACTGAAAGTCCAGAGAGCAGGACTGACCAACCTAGATCTGGATTTAATTGGTATCATCTTATCTAGCAAACTTAAATGTTATTAATGGTTAACTTCATCATGTTAACATACTTCTCTGTTTTTTCATATTTTATTTTGTATCACCTATTCATTTTTACTTATGAACTCAACATTGTGTTGTTGTGTTAATTATTCATGACTGTCTTATATCTTTGCCATCAACTTTTGGATGCTCATTTTATACAATTTTTGGATGTCTTACATCACAATATGATGTAAAAATTCTTTAGAAACTAGTATTAGCTCATAGGTCAGTACAAAGACATGTTGTCTAACAAATAATATTATCTGAAATTCTGAATCATCTTTTTGCCTATTCTGAAAAAAAACATATATTGTATCAATTTTATATCATTTGATACATCAGATGCAAACTTTTTTGTTCCAAAAAATGAGTTCCAACCAAAGGAAATTAGAAAAGTTATCATGTGCTTTTTCCATTATCTTACATAAGAATATCAAAGAAAGTTGGCAAGTTGTAGAATAATAGGAAATCAAAGTTTTAAATAGATAGTATGTATTGGCTGGTTCTTATCGATGCAACCAAGTAGCAGCGTCAGAATATACAGTTTGATGCTGATACAGTACTGTTCATTTCTTTTTTTATTTTTTTATTAATGATACTAAGCAGTACATGTTGATGTACTGCCTAGTGTACATTACTAGTCTGCTGATAGGCTACTAAAACCATTATTGGACCAGTATTTAAAATGTTATAAAAATTAATCAGCTAATTAAAAAATTGAGAAATGCAGCTAAGAACTACGTATAAACTGAAACAAACATGTAAACAAGAATAGTGTGATTAGCATGCTTTCAAACTGTGGGATAGACCTTTGCCCAAGCAACCCTTTTGTACTGGTTTGCATTTTGCTGCACAATCCTTCGGTGTCTTTGTACCCAGTCATCACCCAATATATCCTTTGCTTCTGACCTGAAATCAGCAAAGTGACCTTGGTTTTTCTACTCCATGGCATGCTGTAATATCTGAACAAATATAATCTTCATACCTGCTTAGAGATCTCACCATATAGTGTATGTTGTTCATAAGAAATAGGTAAGTTAGAGCAGGATCTTTGTACTGCTTGGATTTGTTATCAAGATTACTCTGTAGAGCTTGCATAATCCGCATTGTTACAATTGCCAACTGAGACTCTGTTTTATCTCCAGTTACACATTCCTGAAAGAGTTGCTTCAATGTTGACTGATAGCTGGCAAAAGTTTAATGAATAGATCCATTAGAGAATATATGAATACATCAAGAGAAAAGGTAAAAATGCCAACTTAATTCATAGACAGTTAAACAAAAATATTAGTAGAATGACCAGCTCAAGGGGCACATGTGTTTGATGCTAAGGAACTTGCATCAACTAAAAAGAATCAAAATTACCAATATGGATTTTGGTGCTAGTTCATATTTCATATACTAATTGGTTGGTAAGTGAATCTAGATTCAGAACTCACTCAAACAAAAATTTCACGTAGTTAATCACGTAGCTAGTAAGAGGGTGGACAGTTCCATCAAGAACAGTTGTCTTTGTGGCATCCTTTTCAACTGCCTCTTCAAAGTCCCCAAAGGTTTCTTCAGCTGTCTGGGCTAAGCTTTTGCCAAGCTCAATGTGGACTCTCTCATCTCAGAACAAGCTTTTCCTTCAAAAAAATTGTCTCAATCTGGAAAATTGTTAAATAATTCTATTGATATCATCTTCAAGATTCATAACTAAAATCATAAGTCGGAAAACCAAAAATTGAGGACATACATGCATGTATAGATGCAAAAGTGAGAGGGACTGGCTGTCTTTTTGAGATGAAAAAACGTAGTGATTGAATGTTATTGATCCTATTACTATATCATTTAGAAACAATTAAACAAGTGCATAACAATAGTGGTGCAGTTTTCCATCAAATTACAAGTTGTAAAATAGTATGCCAAAGTTCAGCATGAAAAAATTAAGCAATGAACCACTGACATTTTTTACCTTTTTAAGACAACTTGTAACATTTGAATTTTGAAAAGGCGTGAGTCTTGTGACGGACTGATGAATAACATAATCTTCCAAACATGTTAATCTACTAAGTAACTTTTTTAGGCAGGCCATATTATCAGATTCACACAAAAAAAAAAAGATGATTAAAATGTATTAGAGTCAAACTAACACAAGATTTGGGTTCTCTATACCTTTATTAGGGACTCGAAGAAGAATATTTTAGCATACCTCTACATGAAGTTCATGCAATACTTCATACATGTCTAGAAGCACAAATAGCTTCTCTGGCGATCTCTTACTTTTGGCTACAGCATCTCCAAAACTAAGTAGCACTGCCACACTACTTGCAGTTACTTCAGCAAAACATTGATCTTTATTAAGAGTAGTGCCATCAAAGACTTGATCACAAATTTTTCGTTCACCAGCAAATAGTAGTTTAACCTGTTGAATACAGAATCAAACTGATAGGAAATGAGTTATATCTACCATAACAAATCTTATGTAAATCCTTACTGCAATCCGCATATAGTGAATCCAATTCTGAATCTTGGTCTCTAAGGCCTCCCACTGCATTTTCTGCACATCATCTTTATTGAGCTTTTCAACTCCCAATTTTTCGGAGGCTCTCGATTCTAAAGTTGAAGCACGGGCATCCCTAGTTGACAAGAAACCATCCTCTTAAGATAACTGCCATATGAAAATGTTTAGAAACTATTGACATCAACCAGTGACATCATAGACATCCCTGTCTAGTTGAGACTGGAAACCATAATCTAATTGTTTTTACCTACACCAAAATGTACCTTACAAGCATTTGAACCAAAAAACACTAAATGGGAACTAATAGACAAGTGAAGAGTGAAAATCAATTTGAGGTTAGTAATAAGTGTCCACAAACAAATATGATTGCAGACACAAGGATGTTTTTATTAAACCAACCATAAGTATATCAGCAAGCGTTAGATACATGACTTATATCTTCTCATATGCTGGTCAATGGAGAAGTTTATGAGGAACAGAATCTTGTACCGGAACTAAGCTGAACTGTTGGAATTATTCATACATGTGAGATGAAGAGAGATGGACTATAAGGATAGTCCTACATCACTAAAGATTAAAAGAGTTAGACTATATATATTAAGTTTGGCTTATAGTCTAAAAGTTGAAGTTTTTGAATTGAATTGAAAAAGTTGGACTATATATATATTAGGTTTGGCCTATTGCCTAGAAACCTTTTTGAGTTGAATTAATGTCTAACCTGATGTATGTTAACCTTGATCAATTTGATCCAGACACATAATTATTCATTTCTGACATGGTATTGGAGCCATGTTGATGAAAATTTGAATGAGTCAAAAAAGAAAAAAAAAAGTTAAGCCAAATAAACTTGATAGCCAAGGTCAAGCTCATTTCTGACAAGGCATTAGAGCTATGTAGACAAAGATTTGAATGAGCCAAAAATGAAAAGGAAAATTTAAGCCAAAATGTGCTTGAAAGCCAAGGTCAAGCCATCATTTAATCAATTGAAGAAGAAATCGCATTGCAACAGGTTAATACAGGTGAGTGAATCACATTACACAAATATTTATGTATGTGAGATATGAACTAACATTGAATCCTAGACAATCAATGCCATACATGAATAAGGAAAGATTTTGGAAATATTCATATGTGAGATGAAAAGAGATGGGATAGTCCCACATCACTAAGGATTGATTGAGTCAAATTGCATATATTGACCCATAACATAAAAGCTTAAGCTTTTTGGTTGAAATGATGTTTTACCTGATGTATGTTAACCTTGATCAATGAATAGTCAACTCATATCCATCGTTATTTGAATTCTAACAAGAACGACTATAGTATTATTCAGCAAGCAATCTCAGGGTAAAAACTGTCCGCCAATCCCTTTAGCTTAGCATCTAAAGCACAGCTCCAAAAGTCTTCAGCATGAGGAGAGGATGAAATCATTTCCCTTTCTTAGAGCAAAGCTATGACTAATGAGCAATTTACAATATAATACATATTAAATTTCCACAGAGGATTTATTATAACACTTTAAGATCAAATCATCAAGTTATTCACATCAGTGACAAGTTTTTGAATCAAGGCACTACATCTTTAAATATGAACTGAAATAATAGCTGACTACAGTGGAAGATCTCTGGAAAAAAAATTTGGCCATATTGAATATAAGACTTATGCAACTATCTGTTTTTCTTCCAGTATTTCAAAATCCAAATATGTAATTAGAGAAACTTCTAGTTATTGCTTATTATGTTTTCAGAAAATATGATATATAGATTAAGTGGTATGTGTTGTAGTTCTACTTGGTCTGAAATTTTCTGCAAGAAACTTTATGAATTTGAATTTGGCTTACGGCCCACTTAGAAGAAGTAAAGTCACTTCATAATCTCATAACAACATTGTTTGATATATCAGGACATTATGCTAAAAATAAAAACTATGGCCTCTTTTTATCAATCTAAAAGTATTGAAACATTTCCACATATAGCATAGGTATATAACATTTTCAATCTTTTGAGGGACCATGGCCCTCTCTAGGCCCATAAAGGTCCAACCTTGGCTAACTGTTTAGCAAATGTGAGGAAACTGGAGAGCAAGTACTTTGAGCTTGTGTGGTCATTGTAACTTCATCTTTTGCATACTTACAAGTTACAACCCCAAAGTGACAGACCCTGATATGAGAGAATAGGTCCACACAATTGGCCTCTGCTTGCTCTGCTTTCCGCCGTCCAATTGATAGAGACCTTCTGATGCTTTTTGGTGAGTGGAAATAGGTTCTCTCATCATAAACTCTAAGATCAGGAAAACCTAAGTCCATTTTGATGTTGGTTGGAGCAATCCTCTTAGTAAGTGACTATCATTAAAATTATTTGAGGTACAAAAATAAAGAGTATTGTAATAATTTTAGGCCACCTTTCAAGAAATAATATGGAAAAGCTGAAACTGAGCAAAGTAAGCAAGGACATATAATGACCTATTTGTGTCCTTAATATGCCAACTTATTAGAAACACATCCATCATTTGGGTTGTAATACTTAGTGTCATCATTATGAAGGAATTGACAAATAGAAATTTGGACCATTGTTAAAAGAGAATACCATATGCATGCATTAGGAATACATGTCCAATAAATATGCAAGTAAGTACTAGGTTTCAAAGATAATCTGATCATGATCTGAAATCGTATCTG
Organism: Musa schizocarpa; assembly: GCA_900464855.2. NCBI lineage: Eukaryota > Viridiplantae > Streptophyta > Magnoliopsida > Zingiberales > Musaceae > Musa > Musa schizocarpa. The sequence continues at coordinate 10,856,530 of LS990925.1, read as the reverse complement.
CACTTTTAAACTATGAAATGATGAGCTATGTCAATCTAATGCCCATGAATTGGTTGCTACGCTTGAAATTTTGGTCCAAATCAGTGGATTCAGATCCATCCAGTGCAGGTAAATTGATCTTGCAAGGAACAGTCTGTATCAACCATCCTGAGGTGGTTTACCATCATTTATGCCAATCTCAGTATCGTAGTATAAACAATGAGACTACAGAGACCTTCACTCTTGAATTTCACATCTTTGTAGTATGAACTGTCCTTCTTGGACTTTGCTTTTCGTATATGACTTCAAATATGAAACATGTAGCAGCATATGGAGCACCTGTGGCCAGACAAGAAACTGTATTTTCATTGATGGGGATCAACTTTGCCCACAGGTTATCTGCTATAGTACTTTTCCTATTGACATAATATTTATTATTTATTTATATTTTTGATTTATTGGGTGAGATCATGCTCCAAACATGTTTATGGTTTTATAATGCTCCTACCTGTAACCTTTTTTTTTTTAATTTTCTGGTTACAGATTTTTGGGTGAAAACACTAATTCTACAATGCCAATGGCAATCAGATCTTACCTAATCCTAGTCCCATATCCGTGGTCATATCAAAATAAATCTTGAACCTTCAAAGTTTGAACCTTGATATCAATTAAGAAAAAAGCTATTGGTCTATTAGTTGCCCACTTCTGAATTTCGACTTCCTCTGGTGCTCCAAATTTATTGTCCCTGCGTAGCCTTTTTACAGTACTCCTTTGTTTTTTTTTTTATTTTACAGTAAATAACTAGAGGGTAAGTCCCAACAATTCTTTGATATGTAGTTTTTTTTTTCAACGTAACCAATAGATGAGGCATTCTTCAAATATATTGCCAAATTCATCTGTTAGAATTTTTTGTGTACATAGTTGATCACAAGATGTGCCACAGAAAATGCCTTGTCATACTTTGAATTAATATGCATTTCGTTATTGTTCATAACCACAATACTGATGCAACCACAGATGTACATCCATAACATAGTTGGCTAGACCCCAAAGCATGTCTTGATGAGAAAATACAACTATAATCCAAGAATATTCCTTTTATAATTTCCATACATCAATTGATACCAGACTAGATGAACAATTAGTTAGGAGCATGACTACTTTTGGAAAAAATATATATATTCTGTGATTAATTGTACCTGTAAATCTTTGAACACTGTTGCTGGTGTCCAGCTTGAACCAATTGATTTGCTAAGTCATGCAACAAGGGAAGAACTCTTGGAGGAATCAGAGTTGGTGTCTTGTATACAGCAGCCTCCAAGCTTCTGGCTTGATGCTCGGGCTTACCACTATCAGCTTGGTGCCCAGACGTCTCTGAGTGTGGTTGCAAGGATTTAGGAAGACAGTCAAATAAGCGGTCGGGCTCAATTGGTTTACTGAAATCAAACAGTGGGAAAGACTCAATGAACAAAGATAAACCTTTAAATGTAGGCCAGATGGACAATTGAATTGTCCACTATGCAAATCTTTAAATATTAATTACAAAATATTGATATTTATTCTGAAACATCAATTTAACATCCCAATGAAGCATATCGGGACAGAAAAAACTCTTTCCAACAAGCAAAGTGAGTGATTTGAAGAGATTACATCTGTGTAGGCTGGTATTTAGTCCACTAAACTGCAGTGGTCTTTTTGATTTTGAGAAAAAATTAAAGAAAATCTAATGATGTACAGAGGAGGGTAAAACAGAATAACTCAAAATGTTAGCCACGGTTCCTATGTTGAAGTAAAATGGATATGTTGCATTCTATGTGCTCAAGTTTAGGCCTATCTTGCATGCTGTACTTGAGTTTAGGCCTCTCACAAATTATATACATAATCTTATTACAATTACTATTTTAAATAATATCAATATCCAGTAATTGTTATAATATTGCAGTGCTGAATTTGTTTTTCCATATTATATGTTAAAAATCTTGAGTTTGGTCATATGTGTGGCTACAAATGAATTGTCATATTTTTGGGATTCCATAAATGAGCTAGTAGAGACCATAATGTCTAAATTTTAGACTGTAAAACCATAACGTCTAAATGTTGTTTTAGACCCCAAAGCCATATTGGCTAATAGGAGAAAATAAGACTATTTCAGTTTGCATTTGTTAGATGGCATCAGTATCTTTTCCTATGATTCCCACTCCTTATTAGTTGTGGTGTTCAAAGATTCTCCGCTATCTTCCTCCACAATATCTTCTAAAATCAAGCTCACTAGGGAATCCTAGGGAGTTTTCTATGCTAGGCTCTCAGATGTGAATTCTAGTATGTATCTTCATGAACGTAACATCCATCTCACCAAATGTTCGTCCAACAGATTTCATATATTCTTCTTTCATTCCTCAATGGACTATTCTTCAAAGTTTTGGCTATAACAAGCACAATGCATTGATAATCTCACAAATGACTTCTTCAATTTGTCATGAATGCACCATTATTTTTTCATTTAAAAATTGAACAGCAGAAAAGATAAAATCAATATAACATCTGGCAGGTAGCTTTACAAATCCTGAAGTAGTTTAGTTATGAGCATCTCTTTATGATTCCATCCAGTACAACTACTACCAGAAGATTCTTTCCAATTGTACCTTTCTGACAATTTACAGGCTTGAGGCTGTAAAGCAAAACAGGTGTTTCCATATTCTAAGGCCCATTGAAGGTACAAGAAAAATAGATAGCCAAATTGCATTTCAAAGTTGGTAGCCAAGAAGTCCTTACTTCTAGAAAGGCCTACCATGACAGATTTAACAGTCAAAGTTTTACATTTAAACTGAACTAGCTCACTTGGGGATCCTAGGGAGTCTTCTATGCTAGGCTCTCAGGTGTGAATTCTAGTATGTATCTTCATGAACGTAGCATCCAACTCACCAAATGTTCATCCAACAGGTTTTATATATTCTTCTTTCATTCCTCAATGGACTGTTCTTTAAATTTTTTGCTATTAACAAGCAAATGCATTGATAATCTCACAAATGACTTCTTCAATTTTTCATGAATGCACCATTAATTTTTCATTTAAAAATTGAACAGTGGAAAAGATAAAATCAATATAACACCAGGTAACTCTACAAATCCTAAAGCAGTTTAGTTATGAGCATCTCTTCATGATTCCATCCAGTACAACTACTACCAAAAGATTCTTTCCAATTGTAACTCTCTGACAATTTACAGGCTTGAGGCTGTAAAGCAAAACAGGTGTTTCCATATTCTAAGACCCATAGAAGGTACAAGGAAAACAATTAGCCAAAATTGCATTTGAAAGTTGGTAGCCAAGAAGTCCTTCTAGAAAGACCTACCTTGACAGATTTAACAGTCTTATGTTTTACATTTTAACTGAACTTCCAGTGCTGATTTCCGGAAAACATATCAAGTTTCGTGATGAAGCAACAAATTAATTATTTAAATAAAATAATCTGCATTTTATATACTATAAGCAAAAGTCTTTGGGGGCCAAAAGTTTTATGAAACACCAAATAACATGCTTTCACATCGAACAACCAGGGACGTAGCCAGTTCTGTTCTTAGAACTTTGCATTTAGGAACTAGGACTTGTGGAGAAAATTTTGCAGACTACCTTATATATTGCAGCCATCTAATTTGATGGATGTACAATCAAAATCCAATCTGATATCATATTAGATATTTTTCTGACCATCTAAGCACAATAGGAAGACATTTTCACCCATCATCACAAATGGATAGAATAAGATATAAATAAAAAAGAATAATGGATGTTAAACTAATTGCAGCTTCACGAAAAAAAGTTTTCAAGTATATGCAGACATCATGTAGAGAAAAAGAAAATATAGCCAAGAAGCCTAATCCAGTGGAGGAACCTGTAGGTTGCTAAGAGTTGCCTGAATTCCTCCTCCAGCTTCAGGATGGCCTTTGCTAGCAAGCTGTTTATGTGGTTCATCACTCCATCACAGCCCTTGAAGCTTTTATTTGAGCTAAAATGCTGGACGGTACTTTTCAACATATCAACTGCTTCTAGGTACCCTTCTAGATCCTCATGTGGTCCCCGTAATATTGTAGCCTCAGCCTTTACAAGCAACATAATATGGCAGCAACATGAATAGAAATGAAGAAAAAGGCGTATTCCAGATTTCTGATAACTAATATTCACCAAGCAAGTAACTCAGACAAATCCATTTGATTTCCTAGCAGAAGATTATATATCAATTAAATTACAGAAAGTATGACACAGAAAAAAAAATAAACCTAGGCAATGATTCTCTAAATCTATCAAACTCAACCAATGAAAGATGATGTTATTCTAGATCACCACAAGAGAGGGACAACATTGAGAAACAAAAAGCAGATGTGAAGAAATTGGAGTTAAATAAACAGACAATAGGACTGAGAGAATCATTACATTCACCTCTACCTTTTTTATTACAAAAAGGAGCTAGAAGCTCTCGAACTAGTGACAGGCCTGACAGCTCTTTTCCTATGTCAGCTAAATAAGCCTAATAAATTAGTTCTGTATAACTTACAGTGTCCAATGTATTTACCTTTAACAAACTTAACCACCTCACTAATTAACAGTCAATACAAAATCAACTAATGAACAAATAAGGTCAATCTTGGGACTGCCAACCTAATGGCTGTGTGTAATGAATTTACTAGTAATAACAGGCATTTCACATTTCATATAGACCATAAACCTAAACTGTGTACTCACAAAATGTGAATGGAAAGCAAATTATCTCTAACCTATCTAGAATATATCATATTTTAGTTCCTTGATCAAAAGGTCAATGAATTAGGCCTTCTTGTGTGGAAAATCATGTGAATAGCTTACTTCAATTTGCTCAATAGAAGCTTATTCAAGGTTTGGCCTTTTTATATCTCATTCATTTTAACTTAGGAACACACCAATAAACTAAAGTTTTTAGAACATACCATCAGATACATTTCATTCATATGATATTCCAATATGCAGATTCAGTTACCTTTAATAGATAAAACATTATCTAATGCATAATAGTTACTGACATTGTCATACTCTTAATACCAGTCAAACTATTGAAAGAACACTTTCACAAAACGATGACCATGTACAATATTTGTTTTAGACAAGTAAGCCATTAATGAAAATCATACCTTATTTTTAGTTTTCAAGGCTATTAAACTTGCCATAGCTTTTGCTAAACCACTGAAAACTTCACAGTCGTAGAAATACAAGTACTCTGCCATGACAATGTGGTCCCAACAAACACTCTTCTTACTTCAGCCTGTTGGTGTTTTTGTAACAATTATTGTTGTGAAATCTTTTAAGGTTGCAATTCAGAAATGTCACTATTATTTATATATATATATATATATATATATATATATATATATATATATATATATATATATATATATATATATATATATATATATATATATATGTATGTATATATATATATATATGTATGTATATATATGTATATATATATATATATGTATATATATACATATATATGTATAAGTATATATATACATATATATGTATAAGTATATATATATATATATATATACAGTGGATTTCCAAAATAAGCCTCTGGTTATAACAAATTTAAGGGATAAAATTGGATCTAAGTTTGCTCCTAATAAGCACATGTTGAAGAGGGATGATGTTTCTAGGGAAATCAAAATTTAACACATTAGGAAATATGCATATAAAAAGAACAATTCATCAAAGACCTTTTCTGTTTTGGAAATGAGAAATGTACTCGTACATACAAACGCATTAGGAGCATGAAGAATGGTGACATTATGTAGCGTGCAAACCTGGCGTGAGAGATCAAACTGTGTCAGGATGACCTCAGTCGTCTTCAACGTCTTGTCGATGTTCTCATGAGCCATTCTAATGGCGTGCGTCTTAACCTGCGACACAGATTAAAAAAATAACCCATGATGCCATTATCGAAAGTCAAAAAAAACATTTTAGGAGCTCAAAGTATCAAACTGAGCCAACAAGAAGAACGAATTGAAGCTGGAAACCATGCAAGGATCCCGAAATCAAGAAGTTTCAGGTACAATGGGGGGCAATCAGAGGGAGGGAACCTGGGTGGGGCGCATGGCGGCCTCGAGTGCAGAGAGGCGGTGGTCGAAGGAACCGAGGATGGTCACCATGCTCTCCGTGTTGCTCTGGCTCTTCTGCAGCGATTCCCTCAGCAAGCTCGCCCTCCTCGAAAGCGTGTCGATCGCCTGGGGCACCGCCATTGCTCGATCTCGCTCTCCTCCTCTTCCTCGTTCTTCTCTCTTCCCCCACCCCCTCTTTCCGTTGTTGGCTCGTTGGCCGTTTGGTTGGTATGGCACCATCCATTTCGTCGGACTCTCTCTTTTACATATATGTCCTTTCCATATTACAAAATTACATACATTTTTATATAATTATAATTATAATTATAATGTCAAATCCATAATTTTAAGAGTATATATATATATATATATATATATATATATATATATATATATATATATATATAATTCTCACAATAAATTGTAAGTTTGAGAATTTCCTAGATAATGACTTAAAAATCCTCTTAGAATATTTTTAGTGTGTGAAAAGATTATTTTACCCTAACAAATTTAAAAAAATTAATTTTTTTTTATCTCGTCGTCACCTCCACCCTTTGACCACTATTACACTTTCGTTGTTAGCTCATATTCCTCCGTCGTTAACACGATTTCCATATGCATAGTTCACCCTCGCTCACAAGCTCCCATTGCTAGTTATACATATATCGTAAGTCGTCTCATAAAAGTCATTGTTCTTTCATTGTTGAGTAGGCTTGATGGAGGGAGAGGAGAGCTGATGCAATAATGAAATAGGGCGAAGGATGATAACCGACAAGGATAGAATAATCATTAAAAAAAATTTTACAAAATTATTTCAAACTTTAAACACTATCTAGAAAATTCGGCTTACTTCCGGACTTCATTCATTCATTTATTCATTCATCATCATCATCATCATCATATAGATATATATATATATATATATATATTCACCCCATGCATGGCGTGTGGAACGGAACGGGAAAACGAAGGGTTAGCGTGAATGGCGTAAATGTCGGACGCACTTTGACGTAATCCACCGTTACACAAGAAAAGAGAATCTGTCAACATATGAAAGACGTGGAAAAGGGATGTCATTTATATCCAAACATAAAAGTAAAAGTAAATATAGGACGAATATTTAGAAAAAGAGTTTAAAATATATCCTCTTCGAACAGACTCGTAGGAATGAATGATACGCGCTTTGTAAATAGAGTTATAATGTATTTTGATACTTTCATCAAAATATTATGATTTTAATAAAAGATGTAATTGATATATAAATCTTTTTTTTTGGCATGTTCTTCTTTGAAACATATTTAAAAATCAATCAAAATAACACTGCATCTTCAGTTAATTATAATATTTTTATATATTTTTAAAATGTTTTTATAGAGATAACTAAAAGTATTATATATATAGTCGATCCTTGACAGACTTCCTTGCATTATTACTATGACTTGATTGTGACATGAGATGTAACTTCTTTATTTTTGGTTCTACGAGGAATATTCCAAAATAAAACTTTTGTTGAAATTTTATTAAATTATAAAATAGACATATATCCCTCCAAAATATTAAGATGTCTTACATATAGGATGTTGAATAGTGTTTTCATGCTAAATAACAAAAATTAAGCGTGAAGGAGTTAATGTGCTAACAATTTTAATAATTTATTAAAAATAAAATTCAAGTGTATAAATATTAAAGAATTAAAAAATAATATAATTATAAATATAAGGAATCTTCATCTTCTTTAGTTAAATATAATTATTGATTCATTTCATTAGTATCTTTTAATACCATAATCTATTAAAAAGAAAAATGTCAATATAGGTGGGAGTGTTTCCCCATTCCCATCCCTATTTTTTTTTTTATATTCTCCAAAGTAATTCTTTTAATTTTTAAATAATTAATATTAAAAATAATAATAATATCAAAATAATATAAATAATAACGACTGTTAAATGTTGAATGCATTTAATAATATTAGACTTGTAACATTTTTAAATATCTAAAATATCTTTTCTATCAACATTATAAATAAAAAAAAGGAATATTCTGAATTCAAAACTAGTTTAATTTATAAATTATTTATTAACTTAAACATAGGGCAAATCTTGGGAGAAGAGAAGGAAGTGAAGTGCAAAATGCCATTTCCATAGTCGAAACCAGCAGATCTCAGGACAAGCAGTTCGTTCATCTTTCTATAACATGCACGGAGAAAAGACGGAAAAGAGATCGGTGGTCGAGCAACCCCGGCCACCACCTCAGGCTGTTGCGAGCCGAAAGAGACGAGACGAGACGAGACGCTTGAAGGAGCATGTAGGGTAAGACGTGAAGCACATCCAGTTGGGATCACATCTTCCACATCTCAATATCCGGGAGACCGACTGTTGTCCCTCTCGTTGGCTAAGCAACGTGAGTTTCTCCAACATCGACAACGTGTTCGATTAATTGTCAGGAGGGAAGAATGTATTGGCTGCCAGGTAAAAATCATCGAACGTCATCTGTTCGTTCATACTATGATCTACAGAAGAGAAGAAGAAGAAGAAGAAGAAGGAGACGAGAGACTTGTATGGCAATTCCCAATGGTTTCACATTTCCAAGTCACGTATGCAAACAGGGGAAGGTGTATGGCAATTCATCCATGCTCGATGAATTATTTTTTTTCAAAAAAAAAATTAATGTACGTGACGAGGCTTAGAGTAGTCTATTGTGATTCTTATCGCAAAGCCACAATCTTCTCGTAACTTATTTTTATTATTTAATAAATTATAACACCTATCTCACAGACGTCTAAGATTAATTTCTGAGCGTTGATGAGTGTACTATTGGTAAATTTTTTTGGATTAGTGATTTAGGTCAAACGAATTTGATAACCTAATTAGTCCATCAAGCTCGAGTCGTGATATTTAGTATTAAAATCGACCTAATATTTGGATACGGTGAGAGGGCTCGAGTAGGAAAGAACTATCCATATATAAAGTTATAGTACTAATCACGATATAGAGCTACCATTAGGCTACGCATCGTACTAAAATTTGATTTGAAATATATTAGGCTTTAACGAGGATGTCAAACCTTAAAGGAAAAATTATGATACTCGGATTAGTTTGATACGTGCATTATTATAAACTTCATCTTAAGTATTTTGACTAACGGTTTAGGCAAAACAAAATTGATAGGTCAGTTTATTTAGACATTACGAGGGAAGCTAAGTAGGAAAAATTTATTCGTAGATGGAGTTAAAAGGACTAATTATGATATGCAGTCATCAATGAGCTATCTTATATGCACCATGTTATAATTTGATCTAGGCTATATTGAGTCTTAACGAGACATTCAAGTCATTGATAAGGAAAATTATTACATTCATCTCGTATCAAAGATGGAGAAGCTTTTATTTGTTATACTAGTTAACTATCCTACAATATTTGTTGTTATCCGCAAAGCAACCTTTCTAGCAAATCAAAATGTGTCACTTTTTTTAGTATTCAAGTTGAATAATAGCACAAAGCTTAGATTTTCATAGGTAATAAGGATAATAAAGGAGAGGAAGCTTACGTGTCATCGTTGCTCCACCAAAGTGCAACTCAAGATCATATGCACAAATGTATCATTGTGATTTTAGGATTTTAGGATTAAATTACGTCTTCATCATCCTATCATTGCAAACAAAAAAAAAAACCGCATTTATTCACTTTCCCGTCTACTTAAAGACAATCTAGGTTGGAACGAATCCTAAAGTACAGGTGTTGTTGGAATCCCGGGAATATCCCTCTATTCATTCCCTCCACCGTTTGACTCTTTCCCCGTCACGCCCCCGTCGACAGCGGCAGATCCTTCGTGGCCACGCTGTGAAATCTCTCCCTTCTCCGTGGGGCCCTTTGACTGACCGAGGCTTCCAAATAATCTCCTCCCGTCCAACCCCTAAACGAAAGCACCAAGAAGAAGCAGCGACACTACATCCCTCATCCCTCGAATCCTCTCTCTCTCTCTCTCTCTCTTGCCGCCATGCTCAACCTGGGCGCCGAGAGGCCGCCGCCGCAGCTGGCGACTGGCACCGCCGAGAAAGCCCTCTCCTTCCTCTCCAAGGGGTGGCGCGAGGTCCGCGACTCCGCCGATGCGGACCTTCAGCTCATGCGCAAGAGGGCCAACTCCTTCAAGAACCTCGCCGACCGCGAGCTGGAGCACTTCCTCAACTCGGCCGCGATTCCCCCCTCCGGCGCGGCGCTGCCGTCGCCCTCCATCGCTGAATTCGAGCTCGTGAAGCGGATCCAGCCGAAGCTGTCGGCGATTCGGCGGGCTTACTCGTCGCCGGAGTTTGGCCGGAGGGTGCTGGAGAAGTGGAGCCCTAAGGCGACCATCCGGCTCGATCTATCAGCCATTAAGAACGCGATCGTCTCGGAGGTCGATGAGGTTGGAGCGGCTCTGGATCTCAGTTGGGATGACGACCAGAGTAAGGAAAAGATCATGTGGGAGGAGGGGAGGGCGGAGATTGTTGAGGAGGGCAAGGGATGGGAGCCAATTCGGATTCTGAAGACAAGGTTGAAGGAGTTTGAGCGGAAGAGCCAATCAACTGAGATATTTGGGACCTTCAAGAGCAGCGAGTTTATCGAGAAAGTAAAATTAAGCCTAGTAAGGGATTTATTCCTCTCTCTCTCTCTCTCTCTCTCTCTCTCTCTCTCTCTCTATATATATATATATATATATATATATATATATATATATATATATATATATATATATAGAGTTCTTGAGTTACTGATAGTATAAGCATCCAGGCTGAAAAATCAGCTAGCCTCCATACGAATCTAGTTATTAACATCTATATTTGCTGTGTCTATCATCATTTCATCCATAACAAACCACAATTAGCCATATCAATGGGTAAAACTAAGAGTTAATTCATCAGTTTTCCGCTAAGATTAACCAGATGCAGACTATAATACAATATCTAACAGAAAAATGCTCTGGTAAGAGCTTCAGTGAAAACATTTCAAATAGATGAAAAATTAGGTGGCTGGTGGTTCTTGCTTTATAGCACATAATTGATGGTTTTGAACAACTTGTTTTGTTATCATAGCATTGCCTATGATTTTAATGAAAATTCCTAACTGAGTTTTAGTTGATACTCATTGCTTGATTTGGTATGTACAAAGCATGAAAGTAAGCATTTTTTATTATTTATGGACTCCTGATCTTCTTTTGTTTGGTATTGTCCTGAAATCACCGCAAGCATAATATGCTTACATTCTATAACAAGGTGGTGTGGTAGAATAAGATGCTTCCTGCAACTTTCAGTTCCACATTCCTTTAAAAATAAATCTTCTAGCATAATGCACTTTGAACTCCTAGAGTTCTGAACCACAAGTGAAATACCATAAACAACATTTTGCTGAAAGGTTTCCTTGAAATATTACGAAAAAACAATATTTTTCTGAAAGGTGAAACAAGTGCTACTGAGTGCTGCAAGAGTTAGTTTATATCGACTATTAACTTGGTGATGTCTTAGCATCATGTCAATTGAACCTTCATTTCCCACTTGTGTTGGTGATGTGCTACTGGTGCCAAAAGGATAGCTGGACTAATGATGACATATATGTCATAACAGACCTGGGATTAAGATTTAAGAACAAGATACTGAGGCAACATTATGTTTTGATATGATGTTGTTAGAAGCAAGATATTTTGTGTAATCCGTTACTTGTGAACATAATGATTTATTGTCTTGTCACCATATCCTCTTCATGAAGACTAACATAGAGAACATAACATAATCATCTGTGACAATGTCAAGATATTTTGTGTAATCCGTTACTTGTGAACATACTGATTTATGTCTTGTCACCATATCCTCTTCATGAAGATTAACATAGAGAACATAACATAATCATCTGTGACAATGTCAAATGTTGCTGACTCCCACTTTCATGTTGTGAGTTTGATGTCTAAAGTTTGTGATTTTCATATCATGTATAAGAAATTACTAGTTATATATAAGAATTTGATGTTGAAAAGTTGCACTACAATTTCGAATGATGATAGAACTGTGATAATCACCATAATTCCTCTAACTGTAACCGTCACTATCTTAAGTACTTTCGTATCTGCTCATGTATGATTAGCATTTCAAACTAATCCATGGAGTGTTATTTATTTTTTTTTATTTTTTTTTTCTTGCAGCAATCGATTTGCAAGGAAACTGAAGAATCAACGGTTTGTTTTTAAACTATTTCTTGTTGTTTTCTTTTATTTTACATTATAAATTTTGTTCTTAGATGTTATTTGAGAATTTCTATATCTGATATGATTTGTCTTGGATCAAATTTTAGGTATGAGTGTTAAGACTCTAGCTAGGAGAGTCCTAATTGAATTTTATTGAAAGGGGCATTCATGTAAAACTTATCTAGCTGACCCCTATTAAAGAGGTGGAGAGGCCGGCTAGGATTAGGGTTAGTTGGGAGGTTGCTTCTTAGAGTAGGAGTCTTATTAGGAGTTGGTTAGAAGTAGGAGTCTTGAGTAGGAGTCCTATTAGGAGTTAGGATTTAGAAGCCCTCTAAATAGTCATGTATTCATCCTTTTTTGACAAGCAATAAATGAATCTTCTTAGCAGTCTTTGAGTAACAACTTGGAAGAAGGAACCCCTATAGAGTTCCAAGGAGGCCGATCTCCTAAAGAGATCAACCCCAAGCTTAGAATCCGCTAAGGTTCTAACAATAAGTCAAGCAGAAGAATATAATTACTAATGGGTACCCAAAGTGGTTCAAATAATAAATATTATTCTTATTATTAGAACAATCAGGAGAGCAGTCATTGATGCGATAATGAGGTTGCTCCACTAAGACCTGAGATTTTTCAATTGAAATGAAGAAAATAGCTTCTTCTAATTTGAGAGCAAGGCTATGGATATCTAATCCTCTCCGGAACACATTGTCGGACCCTCATAATTGGACTTCCTCTGCCCGTTTTGTTGAACCATTATGAAAATTCGTCTATATGAGTTGTGATTTGTGAACACTATGAGCTGCATGATTTTTGGGAAAATCTAACTACTTTGCATTCTTCATAAATTTGTATATTATTTGAATATCTTATGTCAAATATTAAATGAGTTGCTTTTACAACAGGTGATGCATCAACTTATAATCATATTTGATCTTTCATAAGGTTTATCTATCTGCTTATGTACTTAACTAATTATTTAGATAGGATCAATTGTGATGATAATTAGATTGTTTGGCGCATAATGTGTAGCATCCATTTAGTAAACATCCCTGTTCTTTGGCAATCATAATTTTGACGATTGTTGACCACAAAGAGAGACTGAAGGCTTGTTGTTCTTCTAGTAGTATTATTTGCTTTTTAAGTTGCAAAAAATTATCTTTGTACAAATGTATTTTGGAACATATCTCTTTTATTTGTATTTATGAATGGATGACTCGAGAGTCAACATAACTATGATTATCATATTATTTAGATAATAGCATGTTAAAGTGCATATTATGCTAGAGTACTTGAGATTGCATGCCTTACGAACCAATCGCAAACACTTTATTTGATATGTTATATTTCTTTTTTTGCAAATTCCATTGCCTTTTTGAGCTTCTCATCTTTTCCTCCTTTGTTTTTTGTTACTTCTATTTGAAGTCCAAAATGTTTATATTTCTCATCCTTGATAGTGATCTCTACATGGCATCTCTAACTATGCATGTCTATCATCTTATGTTATTGACTCATGGATTGGTTCAAACATGGTAGTAGAAGATAGAGACCATAATCATAATTGGATACAAGAGAAAAAAAAAAAAGAATGAACTGTGTAATGCATACTGTTACTTTTAAAATTTAAAATGATTTTTCATATAGAAAGAGAGCAACGGGCTGAGGGAAGGAAGAAAATATGACCTATCAGTGGTTAGAAGCAAGATTTGTCGTATTGCCTTATACGAGCAGTATGTATCGATCCGACAGGGGATCGGTATGGGCGATACATATCAGTTTGTTGGTATGCCCCATCATATCATGAATCGATACATTATGGTTTGGTACGTACTGTACTGACATCTGGTCGTTACACCGGTACAAAACTGATAAGGTGAACGATGGTTAGAAGACTTAAAAGAACTTCCAATTCATTAAAAATCTTCTTGAAATTTGGATTTTTTTTGTGATTTGTAATTGTAAGCATATAACACATCTTACTTATTTTAGAAAAGAAATACACTTGATTTATTTGAATTACTTTGTGCTTATCTACAATGTGGAATCTTAATGACAATAACTTTTTAGTTATCACAGTATGACATCTTTATTTGTATCTAGCATTTGCTTAATGAATTTGCTAACTGGCTATTGTTGTCTAATGCAGGATGTTCCACCACTGGATATTCCAGAACTTCTGGCACATATTGTCAAGCAATCTTGGCCATTATTTGATCATCTTGGTATTCGACGTGGTAAAAAAGAATGCACATCTCATTCCTTTCATTGTTAGATAGCCAGCTCTGAATTTTTATATTGATAAAATATACTATGCTATCTATTCAAATGAGTATTTATGGACAAGAGGTAGGGATCACATTATTTGTATTGATCTATATCTTAATTTTGGTAAAAAATGTATACAAAGCACCTTTTACTAGTTGATTGCTATTTAATTATGGATGCCTAACTTATAGTTCATCAGTTTTCTATCTTTTATATATTGATTAGATATGGTTGAATATAGTTAAATGATAAGACCCCTGGGGTTTTATCGTAGAAGAAGAGGGAAAAAAGGGATGATCACTTCGAGGGGATCAACCTCCTTGATTACTTCGAGAGGATCGACCTCCTAGGGTTTGTCAAAAGACTGAATAATATTTCATTGAGTGCCGAAAAGAAACGGATATATCCTTATTTATAGAGTTTCACCCAGAGTCTATCAGGACTTGGACTTTTAGTAAATAAATAAATATAAAATAAACCTCTATCCGACTCTTACGGAACTAGACCAACTCAATAAAATATTATTCAAAGCTCAAAAAATAAAGGGATTCTAACAATTCCTCACCTTTCAAATCAGCCTTGTCCTCAAGGCTGAGTAGTATCAAACTCAGAGAGCTTCTCTTTCAGCAGACTGGAATAAGGGTGTCTGCGGCACATCATAACCCGTTGATCAAGTAAGTACAGTCTCCAGTTTTTGATAGTGTAAGTAATAAGTCGGCCTTTCAGTGTAGTAGTCGTTGCAGTCTTCTGAAGAACCCTCTCCATCCGATGGCTAATGGCAATTGTGATCTTACTTCCACGTCTTTCCTTTAGGATCACTTGCTTTCCATTAATAAAAAACTTCATGATTAGTTTAGGAAAATTCCAAGAAACATCACCCAGGGTTGATAGCCATGCAATTCCAAGCACCACTTCGAAGTCTTCCAAGAGTAGCAAAAAGAAGTCCACAAGCAACTCTTGGTCATGTATAATCAATTTTATCTTCGAACATTTGTTATCACAAGTTAAAATTCATCCATCGGTAACTTTTACTTCGAATTTGTCACAGCCTTCAATGTGGTAGGCTAATCTGTCAGCAATCTTATTGTCCATAAAATTATTAGTGCTACTAGTATCAATCAAGGCTGGGAGACTAGCGTTAGTCGAGGCAGTGTTGAGGGCGTGGCTGGGAGGCGGTGTTGCCAAGGGTCGATGTCGGTGGAGAAGAGGAAGCAGTGGAGGGACTAGCGGCTATTATTGATGCTGGTGGAGAAGAGGAAGCTGTGATGGCAACCAGCGGTTGTTGTTGATGCTAGTGGAGAAGAGGAAGCGATGATGGCAACCAGTGGTTGCGGCAATAAAGGGAGCTCTGTTTCTATTGCACAGCATAAGGAGCCGCTGGCGACGCTGAAGGATCGCGAGCGGTTGAGGAGAAGGCTGCGGTGGCGGTGGTGGTGCGGCTGGGAGCAGCGTCACCAAGGGTCGACGAGGGGGATGGTCCGCTAGTCGGGAAACAGCGGTGGCAGCCCTTTCTTACTCTAGCAGGATGGGGGTGGTCCGTTGGCCCGGAAACAATGGTGGCGGTGGTCGTTGGCCGGGAAGCAGCAGTGGCGGTGGTCGCTGGCCAGGAAGCAGCAGCCCTTTCACACTGCGAGGGGGATGGTCGTGGGTGTCGTTTCTTTCTTTCTTTCTCTCTCTCTCTCTCTTTTATTTTTTAGATGATGATAATTGCGGTGAGGTGTTATGAGAAATTACAACGAGAACACCGAGGATCGCTGCTCTGATACCAAATGATAAGACCCCTAGGGTTTTATTGTAGAAGAAGAGGGAAAAAAAGGATGATCACTTCGAGGGGATCGGCCTCCTAGGGTTTGTTAAAAGACTGAATAATATTTCATTGATTGTTGAAAAGAAATAGATATATCCTTATTTATAGGGTTCCACCCAGAGTCCACCAGGACTTGAACTCTTAATAAATAAATAAATATCAAATAAACCCCTATCCGACTCTTCCTGAACTAGACCAACTCAATAAAACATTATTCAAAGCTTAGAAAATAAAGGGATCCTAACATTAAATTTACGTGCACTTGTTTCTTTGTCTTTAATTATCTTATTGAATAAGTTATGAGGATTTTGTTTAATGTTAAAGTCATCATTGTAATACCTCGATTACATCTTATAAGGATTAGATGGGTCTATTACCATTAAGTATTTTGGACAAATGGTTCAAACTCAATAAGTTAATTAGTTAGATATTTGCAAATCGTGACAAATGGTATCAGGATCGATATAGTAACAGACATAGTGAGGGGTCCGAGTAGTAAAGAAGTATACATAGACAAGCCAGAATGCATATTATATAGTGGAGCCACCATTGGACTAGACCTCATATGCACCAAACATTGATTTTGGACTATAGTGGTCTTTGATGAGGATATCCACTTTAGTCTTACATAAAAAGTAGGAGATGTTTTGAATGGACTTATAAGGGCTAGAGGATCTATTACCATTAACTTGGGCTTAAGTATCATGGGTTATTGGTTCAATGGATTAGTTACCCACTCAAGTTGGATCGTGACAATTATATATAACACATTTGCTTTTTGTTGTAAATCTTTTATAGAATCTTCAACCACTGTTAGAGTAAACCATTAACAAGTGCTTCTCTGATTCAAGGTTGAAGATTCTTGTGTGGTTATAATCAACCCAGCAAAAATAGCTAAATCGATTGACACCAAAGCTGAAATTCAGGAAGTCAGTTTTGGTGGTCCATTGTGTAAGGCTAAGATTCTATGGTTGTTGCTGTT
Organism: Musa schizocarpa; assembly: GCA_900464855.2. NCBI lineage: Eukaryota > Viridiplantae > Streptophyta > Magnoliopsida > Zingiberales > Musaceae > Musa > Musa schizocarpa. The sequence goes on along the minus strand of LS990925.1, from coordinate 10,839,164 downwards.
TAGTGTCCCCCAAATTCTGTGTGAGGGATATTCTTGATGTCAAGTCACTGTGAGGAATATTTGGGATGGTCGAGCCTCGTAGGAGCATGAACAAATGTGGCTGCAGAAGACATTTCATGAGTGACGATTTCTCTTGATTAACTGGTGACATTGTCCTCGATAGAGCTAATGAAATGAAAAGATTCATGTAGCCAAACAAACATTTTGGGAGTTATGGTTGTTTCTGTTGTATGCTCTTGATGGGAAAGAAAAATAAAAAAAGTGTGGACTAAGTTGCCATTTGAAATGTTATGCTGTCTTTGTGAGATATTTTGATCTGTATTTTTATAACCCAAGAATATTGACCCTGTGTTAATACATCTTGCAAAAATTGGTCAATCACTTTCATGATTATCATCTTCTTTTATTCGTCATTCGATTGGATTTGTTTCACATAATTATAATTCTTCATATTTAAATCCCTTTTCTATTCTGTGGACATCTCATGTCGTTTGCATGCTTTGGCAGAACTTCAGGGATATGGCTTACTGACACTTCCTAAATCTATAATTATGTGCAATTATTTATCAAATGGTTGGATATGGGTTTGGGTATGATTTAACATCTTTTTTTGTGCAGACATATATGTAAAAATGGTCGAAACTTTGTGCAGCAGGCACAGAGATCAGGTCATGTACCATCATTCTCTTTATGCAAAGGAAGATTCCTTATATGAAAACGAGAAAATCAGTGATGAACTTGATTTAAGGATAGCCAGTGTGCTTCATAATACAGGGCATCATTATGAAGGGGGATTTTGGACTAGTTTCGTAAAGAATGAGTCAGCAGACAGAAAGCACCATGTTGCAATAGTAACAACTGCCAGTCTACCATGGATGACAGGAACTGCTGTAAACCCATTATTTCGAGCTGCTTATTTGGCAAAGTCTGCAAAGCAAGCTGTCACACTGGTTGTTCCTTGGCTTTGCAAATCAGATCAGGAGCTAGTTTATCCTAACAACTTGAGCTTTAGTTCTCCCGAAGCACAAGAAGCTTATATACGAAATTGGCTGGAGGAGAGGGTTGGCTTTAAGGCAGATTTCAAAATCTCTTTTTATCCAGGAAAGGTAACCACATGATGCTATGTATTCTACTTTAAAATTTTCAAATGCTAGAATTTTAACACATTTATTTTGGTCTTAGTTCTCAAAAGAAAGGCGAAGCATAATACCTGCTGGAGACACTTCACAATTTATTCCCTCAAAAGAAGCTGACATTGCCATATTGGAAGAGCCAGAGCACCTGAACTGGTACCACCATGGAAAGCGCTGGACGGATAAGTTTAATCATGTTGTTGGCATTGTGCACACAAATTACTTAGAGTACATCAAAAGAGAGAAAAATGGAGCTATCCAAGCATTTTTTGTGAAACATATAAACAATATGGTCACTAGAGCATACTGTCATAAGGTAAGAGCTTGTTTCCTCAGATTATTTGTGTGATTTTATTCAGTTATCCTGGTAGTCCAATATTTTAGGTACTTAACTTTGGTCATGTTTAGCATTATAATAACAGATATTCTGCTAGCGAAAATGTGTATCTTAACAAAATAGTGTTAGTCTTTCTGCAGGTTTTGCGTCTTTCTGCAGCAACACAGGACTTACCCAAGTCTGTTATTTGCAATGTTCATGGTGTAAATCCTAAGTTTCTTAGGATTGGAGAAAAAGTAGCAGCTGAGAGGGTGCATGGGCAGCAGGCATTCTCCAAAGGAGCATATTTTCTAGGAAAGATGGTTTGGGCAAAAGGTTATAGGGAACTGATAGATCTGTTAGCGAAGCACAAAAGTGACTTGGAAGGTTTTAAGTTAGATGTATATGGAAATGGCGAGGATTCTCAGGAAGTTCAATCTGTTGCCAAGAAGTTGGACCTGAATCTTAACTTCCTTAGAGGAAGGGATCATGCAGACGATTCACTTCATGAGTAAGGATCATTTAGTAGTGTCTAGCTTGCTGTTTCTTGTTGCATTTCCCTTTTTGTTGCTTCCATCTTATTATTTTCCTTTTATTTTGTATTGTATTTCATCAGGTACAAAGTTTTTGTAAACCCTAGCGTCAGTGATGTCCTGTGCACAGCAACCGCAGAGGCTCTTGCCATGGGGAAGTTTGTTATTTGTGCCGATCACCCATCAAATGAATTTTTCAGGGCATTTCCTAACTGTTTAACTTACAAGACCTCAGAGGATTTCGTTTCTAGAGTGAAAGAAGCAATGGCCAGTGACCCTCAACCACTTACCCCTGAGCAGAGACATAACTTGTCATGGGAGGCTGCAACTCAGAGGTTTATGGAGTACTCTGAGCTTGACAAAATCTTAAACAATGAAGAACCCATGAATGGTGACAAAGCAATTTACGGCCGGATGATCAAGAAATCAATTTCCATGCCAAGTTTGTCAGATGTGGTGGATGGGGGTTTGGCATTTGCTCATTATTGTTTCACGGGAAATGAAATATTGAGGTTAACCACAGGCGCAATACCTGGGTCACGGGACTACAGTAAGCAGCATAGTGTTGATTTGCGTCTTTTGCCACCTCAGGTACAGAATCCTGTATATGGCTGGTAATATGAGTTTAGCTTGTATCGATATCTTACAGCCTACGCCGAAGCAGACTGTTAGGATTGCAGAGCCTTGTGCATGGCAATCACTGAATCAAGTTGCATGCACCTATCTTTCTATTCAACCCTGAGCATAGGAAGATATGTAATTTTGACTTGGTGTTCCTCGTTCATATTCTGTAGTATACACCATTCAAGTTACGTGTGGTCTTTTTTAACTGGTGAGCCGCAGTATTAGACTTTGTAGGCAGAGGTACATAGTCATTTTTTTTTTCTCTTAATCATGTATAGTCCTGATAGGTTGCTGCTTTGCTCTTCCTTGGAAGTCTTGATTAATCTCTCATAACAAAAGGAACCCAAGTCTTGATTCCTCAACATGGAGCAATCGTCACTAGTATATTCAGGTTCGATAGGAAGATCCAGCACGGAAGGGCCAATTCTAGCATCTTCTCATGGGGATGGTAAATATTATGCTGAGCAGGTGCAACAAATATATAATGTGTTATGAAGCTCCCGTACTCTGATAAAGACTTAGCAGCAGATAGATAAGCATGGTATGTGATTGTTTCTTTCCCATTTCTTGGTTAGATCAATACTCTCTCTCTCCTAAGGAATCTCACCACCATCATAGTTAATGTGGAGTTGTGCTTTTGATCTGTACAGGTAAATTCAGTTGTGTAAACATGCAGTGCTTGACTTGTGTGGCGTTTGCTATCGGAAAATGTTAGTTATCGACGACTATTGAGCAGGTCAGCTCTTGCATGGCTCCTTGTGCCTTTTAGAGCTCTCTCCAGCAAAATTTTTATTGTTTGTATGACCTGTTCAGCAGAGGCAAAGTTTATAAAGACCCACTTGGAAGGCAAATTATAAAGACCTAATACCTTGCATTTTAGGTATGTTAGTATCATTGACAACAATCTTTTTGTTGGATCAGTCCAAAGCTTCCCTTTCATAATATATATATATATATATATATATATCCCTCAGTTGCTGTGCTGTGCAATTGTACTTGATGTAATATCAGTAACGAGAGCAAATTGGGGATCTTTAATGATAAGTAGTATGTGGACTATTAGCATTATTTTCCAAGTAGACATCAATCAATCTTGTCCTCGTTCCTGCCAAAATTTGATTCAAGAGAGTCACTTCCTGCAGTGGGATTGTCGTGCATGGAACACGAGCATTGGTTTTGACCAGCTAGAATCTCATGAACCAGAAACATGTCCGTCAAAAACCAATTCCATGTTCTACCAATCCGAGTGACGTAAAAGGGGATGATGGGATAGGATAGAAACAGAGGGCTATTTCCATATGTCTTTGCCGATCAACTTCTTTGAAAGTGTCTGAAGAAGCCAATTCTTGCAGTCACATTTCGATGGAAAGGGCGCAGTAAGAATTCGCCGGACTGAGTAAACTAAACTGACTGGTTCAGAAAAATTCGATATATTTTAATCAGCTTCCCCATAATGTACAGAAAATTCACCACTCACATAACCTAAAAACCAAATTTATAATGAGCAAATGAAATTAATATGACTGAGTGATGGTTTCTTTTTATTTTCCTTTTTCTCCTCTAGTCGGATAAATATTCAATCAAAAATAGGTGTGGCCTTAAGGTCGGAAAGAACTTCCACCCATTACGATGTTACACCGCTTGTTATATGATGTCCAGTATAAGAAAAACAAAATAAAAAAAAATTATAATTACTTTAAATCGAACATATGATCTTTTCTTTTCTCCTAACAAGATAATATTATTTTTTATTGATGATCAATCTTCATAAAATCTTCATTCATGATTTAATATCTTTAATAACAATAATAATAATAATAATAATAATAATAATAATATAGTTTGTTTTTTTTCCTTTTTTTTATTCATCGGATAAAATAGAAATTTATATTACAATTATTATGGATGTTGTCATGTAGCAATCTATGCAAAGTAACTTCTAAACTATTCGAATTTACTTAAATAAACGATTAATCCATATATGTATTCTACCCATAACCTTGTCAAACCCAATTAGATCTGATTAGAAAATGCATCTTACATATATGATAGGAAATCAAATGCACATATACCAAGGTTTGGGAGAATAACCTACCCCTATAATATATATATATGTATATTCATCACATCTAAAATTCACAGGAAGAAGTAGTTCAACATTTTGTCATGACAAAACACAAGACATGATGAAATGGAAAGAGGTACATAATTGAGATTAAAAACAATTAAATAAATCAATTAACATTCTTTTTCTTTCTTTTTTTCTTATGCACATTAACTATCTATCCTCTCATGTAGAGGAGGGGGATATGAAGCCTTCAAAGGAGGTGTTAAACAGGGAGAATTCCTCCAAGCCTTGGAGTGTAACCTCAATATCTCCCTAACCCTCTCCCTGGCCTGCACATCACAATCCATCTGCAGCACCAAACACATCTTGGAAACAGCTCCGAGCTGTAACATCTCCTGCAGCACCGCCGGAGATGGCGAAGACTTCGCCACCGAGCACAGTATCTTCACCGCCATCCCGCTCACCAGCCTCGACACCCTATGTATCTTCTTCGACACCACTGCGATCCCTGCTGCGTGCTCGACCAACTCGGCTCTCCCTTCTGCGCAACCACACAGCTGACATAGAATCACCATGATCATCTCACACGTTCTCTTCTCTGGTTCATCGAGCAGTTGCTCGATCAACATTCGCACTGCCCCGGCTTTCACTGCCTTTAACCTGTTGTTCCCCCAGGGGCTAACGGCTGCCAGAACATGCAGTGCTGCCTTCGTGGCTTGGTGTGAGATCTCGTCTCGTACGACCTTCGCGAGCTCTTCGAAGAACTCTTCCCTTAAAGACAATGCACGGGCCGGAGCGATCACCGACACAAGGGATTTGAGGAGTAGCAACGAGTAAGCTCGGATTCGGTCGCTCGATCGCCCCAACACTTTGGTCAACAGTTCAACGAAGTTGACGTCCCTATGGATCAAACCGAGGAGGCTTTTCTCCGAGAGTTGGAGAGAGCACAATATGGCGAGGGCTTCATCGGGAGCACTTGCGGACTCCAATCCATCGCACACTATAAGTTCTTCCTCGAGAACACCTGTCGAGCCGTGGATGCTTTTCTCCATGATCGAAGCTAAAACGTCGACGGCACCCGAAGCCTCGACGCAGCGTTTGTTGCGGTCGCTCTCCGACGCGATGGCCTTGAGTCTTCGGAGCGCGGTCATCTGTGTCTGCGGAAGCTTGGCTTCGTCAAGGAGGGCCGCGATCTGGGTCATGTCGACCGGGGGACGGGGGGTGGGGAAGCGCTCCACGCCGTCGGAGGCATTGGCGGAGCACCAGGCCTGGATGAGCCGCCGGAGAGTGTGGTTGGGCGTGACGTCGAGGTCCGTCAACGCTTGCTTGGTGACCGGGCAGATCTCATGCTTGTCGGAGAAGATCCACCTCTCGATGCTCTCCCGGTCGTAGGTGATGCCGGTGGAAAGGGTCACCGGATCTCTCATGATCTCGAGCGATATAGGACACAAGAAGTAAGGCGGGACTTCCACTCCCTCCATCAATCCTAATCGAACGATAGCTGCAAACCAATCAAAGCTTTGGGAAGGCAGAAGAAAGGCGGTGTCGATGATGAGGAAGGGCGAGTTGGTACGGTGCTTGGCTACTTATAAAGGAGAAGGGAAGAGATACAGCGAGGGAAGAAGTCAACGCGCGAGGCTGAGTCGTAAATTGTCATTATATATCGAAGTTTATTGGCTTTTTAGGGTTTGGTTTTCACGACATGTTAAGGGTGTGCGTGCGCGTATCAATCGCTGTATTGTCGATGCATGGAGAGGCGCTCAAAGATTGCCAACTTTACTTGGTCCTCTCTTTGGGTTTGACCTTGGAAATGGCTTCTCCTTTGACTTTTATATGCAAGTCATGTTTTCTTCCCACACCGTCATCTTTCTCAAATGCACCAAGAAAGAATAAATATTTGGGGGACCAAAAAAACCATCAGTTTTTCTAACTCTTCTTGTTTTGAATATTGAAAAAAAAAAAAAAAAAAAGGTCCTCCTTATTGGATTCAAATTACAATCGATTTGACATTTTGTCATCACTTCCTACTTTCTCTCTCTACGTGTAATTAATTAATTATTTGCGATTGATTTGATCCTCATAGATGCATTATTGCCATCTCTCACAACGTGAAAGCAAGAAAAAAGAGAAAGAATCTCAAACACCAATAATATAAAATAAATGGACCAACGAATAAAAAGAAAAAAAGAAGAAGCTAAACACCTCTCTATCGATGTTCTTTAGCTCTTGCATTATTGGTCTCTTAAAATTCCTTGTTTCTACGATGGACCCTTAACTTTTGAATAGTATAAGATTCCTTGTCTCTTAATAGTATAAGATTCAAATTCATAAAAGATTTAGGGTTTAGGATTTAAACTCCTAATTAATATAGAAGTCACCGCGCATTACTATCTCCCACACCAAGATATTATAAAAAAAATATATATTTTTCTCTTTTTTTATCCAAATCTATTACCACACTATCTCGTACCATTGCTGCTGCTGCCACTGTTATTTGGTAAGGTTAGATCTCGTAAGGCCGATATTAAATATCTATCTTTTGTAAAAATAAAATGATAATAATTTTGGTACCACTTTTTATTTAACTCGAATTTTCATATACTTTTACATTATTATTTACCATAAGAACATCAATAATGTCTTAATTGTTTCAGCTACTTGTGATTGACTACATGGCTGTTGGGTCGTATAAAAAAGTAATTTTATAGAGTTTGATAATATTGCAAAGTCTTGGTTGAAGTGTTGGACCTGACCTGTCTTGGTGTTGATCATGTATCACATTATGTTACACTCTTTCATCCCATGAATCCGCAGTTAAGACTTAGATATTACGAATACATAGATCACATGAGTTGGAACAGTTTTTGTCTTTCGCTTGTATTCTTTCCTTCAGACAGACTTAGTCAAGAAAGAGAGGAACATTGTAATGTCAATCTTCCTCTTACTTAGTTCTGTGGGCAATTGTCCAAGTCAATAATAAATGATCTCTCTCTTTTCGATGTAGAGAGAGAAAGAGAGAGAGAGAGGATAAGGGAATATCAAATTGTTATTTTTCTTATCGTTATGTCCAAAAACATTCAACCACGTTTAGGAAAAGAAAATAGCTTTAAAGTCAAATCTAATATGAATTGCACCACTCTGTTAATTATCTGTAAATGTTGACTGAGACTAATAAATTTGGTGTTTTATTTATATTAAAAGATTTATAGTAGATTAAGTCCTATGATATTAAGACGAAATCAAAAGCAAGACGGAAGCTTGATTTTAATTATGGTTCCCAGACATCAATCAATAGTGGCTTTGACGTGTACAACGCACGTGTCATTTACATGGATAATAATATACATTACCTTTGGTGCTTCCGTGTCGATGACAGATTGCGTCGACCAAATTTAGACAGGTGATGATATATCTATCTATCTATCTATCTATCTATCTTTCGTACGTAAGAAATGGTACTGTGCACCAAACACCGTACTGTATTGGGATCTCACTTTGCACATTTAGTGGGATAGCAAAATCCCACCATTACGGATGATGGATTTGGAAAGGTAGGTGTTAAGATTGGAGTGCCACCTAAATCCAACAGGTCGGTCCAAATTGTCGGAACCAGAGAAGCCCACGATTTTGCTATCTTGTGGCGTCTCCGTCTTCTACAATCATGCATCCAACCTGGAGCCGGAAAGAAAAAGTCAACGTTCCAATTTTGGTAACGATGTGTCGGCTAACAAATCGATGATATATTTTTTTAAAGATACAAAAAATCATCACGTGTAACACAATATCATCAACTTAGTTAAAATTATTTAAATAGTGAGGTATCCTCGTGTCGATGTTTATTCGTAAATGATCGGTCGAATTATAATCTCACTCGCATCTCTAAAAAACTAAATTAATTAGATTGATGGCTCGTAAAAAAAATAGTTTTATAAACAATTCAACAAACATTTGATGTGTAAAAATAAAAATAAAAAAAATTAAAACGAATGATTGTTGGTATGTTGTCGTTAAGCAGCTTAACGTAGGAACTTATAAATCCAATTTTTATTATGTTTTAAGAAGAATTAAAATATACTAAATTAAATGATTAATTATCTTAAATTTATTATAAGAAAATAATATAAATCTTTCTAATGATGTGTCAGCGAGCAAATAGATGAAAGTATTTTTATTTTTCTTTCTTTCTTTCTTTTTTTCTTTCTCTAAAAGACAAAAGAAAGAAAGGAAAACATCATGTATCCGATATAAATGGATGAAGGTTGACCTTATTATGTATGAAGATGAATTAAAAACACCAATCCACAGGACCTATAAAGAAATAATACTAAATTGAATAACTAATTATCTTAAATTTATTATAAAATAAAAAATAATATAATATAATATTCTTAAAATAAATACATATTTTCATGGAAGATGGATGACTCACTACAAAAATACACTTGTTAATAGAACCCAACCAACCAAAAAAAAAAAAAAGTGTGTTAAATTTAATAAATAATTATCATAAAATCATCATTAAAAAATTACTAAAATCCTTATTAGAATTATGTACCTATTAATAGAATTGTGAAAGGTTGAGATCAGGTTGATTTGTTACATTAAAAAATAAACTAAAATACACTCATTTATACAACTAAAATACTAAAAAATATATATCTAATTAGGTAATAATAAATTTGATAAAAAATAAAAATAATTTATGTTCCAATAATAATTATGAAACTGGGAGATAATTCGGTTGAGGTTAATCGATCTCATTATACTAAAAAATAAACTGAATTAAGCTATCTAAAAACACAATTAATTATCGTAAAATCATAAATTATAAAAAAAATAAAATTCACTAAAATCCTTGATAGAATAATGTAATAACAATAGAATTGTAAAAATTGTGCCGTCGGCTTTGTTATACTCGAAAATGAACTAAAATACATCCATTGGTTCATAAAACTTATAAAAAAAAATATGTCAATTTGATAATTAATTATTATAAATTCACCGTACGATATAAAAAAAAATTAATTACGATCCTCCTTAGAATCATGTTTTGTAGAATTGTGCTAGTTTGAAACCATTTAAAGTTATGTGAATTTTATAACCAAATGTATTTCAGTTCAAATAAAATATATTTTAATAAATTTTATCTAAAACATCTCACACTTAATAAATTTTAATAATATATTCTAAAGTATATTAGAATATTATTATGATGAGGATTCAATAGTTGAGTGTATCTCAATTTAAAATTATATTGAATGCATCTAAAAGATTTTAAGCTTATACATCCACATATACTTGTAACATTCTTTCTTTCTTTCTTTTTTATTTAAAAATAAAATAAAATTAAAATAAAATAAAATAAAAATAAAATAATATAAAATCCAAATCGGACTAATTCTGTTCAGGAATTTTTTTCCCAAGTGCATATTGCCACCCATCTAACCAAAACCACAAGCGAGATTAACTATTCCAAGTGCAAAAGTATAAAGTTTTTCTTTTTAGGGTCAAACCACTTTTCAGTTGACAAATAAGATGAAAGAGTGATTATGAATAAAATTAAACTAATTTTCAATCTGAGATTAAAAATTAATAATAACAACTTCTAAAATCAGAACTCGTATCATTCAGAGCCAAAAACTATTTAAATTACCTAAAACTCTTAACAAAATAATAATTCTAGACTAAAATGTGATAGTTTTAAGACGACATTTTTCCAAGTATTCTAACTCATTAAAAGCTGAAAATTATACTAAATTAGATTTTTTATTTAAAAAAAAAAAAGCAATTAGCCTCTCAATTTATGGATTTGAATTACAAAAGTTCATGATATGTTGTTGTTGATGAAGAAATTATCTTTGAAATTGAATCATATTAATCTTCAATAAAGATCAAAATTCAATATAATTTCATTCAAAATTAATGTAACTCACATCATTCCAAGTCAAAGATATTTATATTCAATTGAAACTCTTGAAAACTAGTTCAAATATATATATATAATTTTCAATTGATAACATATGCTCATTACTAATTGATGTTTCATAGATTCTCTCACATCATTTTACAATTCAAGAATTTAATCCAATATACATACATAAGCGCCATCTTGAAAATTTTGGAATGTCATGTCATGGCAATATAAACAGATAATTTTCCTAATCAGTGCATTCATTCATGCAGTTGTTCAGATAAGCTACCCAGAGAAGCAGCCTAAAATAGTCATTCGACAACATAACTTGTAGATGGAATATGTACCCAAGAAAAATATAACTAAAAGAAAAACCCACTGAACTTACTGAAATATAGCAAATGATTTAATCTAGAACTAAAAAAGTAATGATACAAAATGCGGCGAGTCGCATGCCAATGTGTCCGAGGGCCATACCTGGTAAGACCAATATCAACAGGCATTCCATGGGCTTTAATTTTCTCTGCTAGCAACATTACTTCAAGAACTAAAACTGATCGATCACAGTGGTGAACTGTGCAGGGCCTCTACAAAGGCTACGCCAAGTGTGTGACAGGAGTTTAAAGACTTGGTAGGTAGATATGATTACAAGAATTTACTAAAGATCAAATAATCACTCATTCATACAAGAAAATTACTTTAATTTAAAAAGAGTTCATAAACCCACAACTAAAGACCTCGGGTAACTGACTTTGGTGTGATCAGGGATCCATGGATTTATTGAAAGTCATCTACCTAATCTTTAGCCGATTTTTGTGTGTTAACTGCTTCAATTTGTAATATTAGCATCTCTCGCAAAGAGTAACCATGACAGCCAGGCGGCGGCTAGGAACATAGCTCTAACTAGTCCTCCAACATGTGCTTGTTCTCGATTTCGTTACCATTGGCTGTAAAGGAACTACCAGTATCATTAATTGTGTTGTTGCTGCCACGGCATTGCAACAACTGTAGCTGAAGGCTCTGAACAAGCTCATTTAGCCGTTGAATATTCTTCTCTTGTGATAAGATTATCTGAAAGCACGATGTAGGTTTTCCATTGCATAAATATAAAAACAGAAATAAAAGGTAGCAATAGCAGTCAGATTTCAAACTGGGGTCAACCAATAAAAATATGAATACACATGTACAAGCATTAAAGGTATCATAAAATATCACTATAAAAGTTGGCAGGAAAAGAACTGGAGATAACAATTCTGAAAAGAATAGTTCACTTAGTACCTCTCCAAACAAGCTATGATGATACAACTGAGATCTGTGTTAAACTTCATGACTTCTAGAAGCAACCTCTTTCTTTTCTTGCCTAGAAATTGATCTTGTGTTCTGTTAAATTTTAAACCAGTGCTACATAAAAGTGCAAGCCCATCAAATATTTGTCACAGGCCAAACATGGGCTGAGTTAAATGGACACAAGAGGTGAGCAACAACAAGAGGCAATCTATACAAGGTCAAAAGGAGCAACAACTAGAGATTGGAGCAACTAGTGCTAGTTACCCAGAGATTTAGCAAACTGCATCACAAGCATAGGACATGATCACTACAAACTTGGTTCTGGTAGGTAGAATTTAATAAAACCAAGTACCAAAGAAACACTACCGTCATTTGACATTAAAAGGATAGAAGATAAAGAGGAAAATTTAATCACACCAGTTGCCCTTGACAATTCCATCATTGAGAACAGATATAGAAGAAAAGGTATTAGGAGAAACAAGAGTCTCGAGGGGCTTGCCATTTGAAGCTTGAGTTACAAAGGAACGACAATCCTACCTAATGCAACATCACAAGCCAATATCTTATGTTAAAATTAAAGTAAAACCATTCAAAACCACACCTGTAAATGCTCTCAAGCCGACCACCTCAATTGCTAGCATGGCCTAAGCTACCATATTGATGGTGTGAACGACTTTGATGAAGTTGACATTCAACGATAACAAGAAGGTACTATCTGATGTAGGAGGAATTAAGAAGGAAAGAGACAGGAAAAGAAACATATGATGGAAAGATAATATGAAAAGAAATAGATAACTACCCAATTCATTTGGGAAAATAAATCCAATATTCCTTGAATAATATATCTCCCTTGAAAAGATGAAATCTTCGTATTAATAATCTTCAATCAAGATCAAATTTTAACTTCTTCCATTTTTTTGCATTTGCTTTCTATTTCTTCTTCAGTAATTTGGGGGACTAAATTAGATATATCGAAGATGTTGCTAAGCGACAATTTATGACATTTGCAAACTACCCCTAAACTAATAAGTTTTATTTAAATAAAAAATTAAATTAATCCTGCATCACTATCTTTGTCAAAGGTAAAGGAGCAACAGTGAAAATGTCTTTGTTTCCACTATGATGAATGATGTTGCAGTAATAGGTGCAAGTCAAGCACTCTTATAGTCACAGTTGGAAGATAACACAGATGACTTTTCAAAGTTCTTTACGATGATTAGGCACCATCAATAGAAGAATAAACAATCTCATTTTATGTTATGTCAAGAAAAGAACATCTGTTTGCCACCACACAGTTCTGTGCCTAGATAAATAGCTGATTACACTACATTGTAAGACACCATGTCAATATATAATATCAGTAACACTAACCCTGTCAAGATAAAAGTTAACCATCAACCTTTTTCATGTCTATCAATTGAGTAGAGGAGTAATTCTAACAAGTGCATGCAAAGCCAATATCTCATTTGGGCTGAAAATCAAAGCATGAAACAAATTAGGGACAAAAAACTAGTTAATCCTACTCCAACGAGCATCAATTTCTAAGACAATTATCAATGCTACATGGATACATAATTTTAGATCATGCCATCTTAAGCATGATGTTGAAGGATCATGTTAAACAAAACAAGACTGATGTGAACAAGGTTGGAAATTTTTGTTTCAGCTTTAAACAATTAGTCAAAGTGAAAAAGTTCAGATAGTCTGTATGGTTTCTGTTTGAGCCTAGAATTTGGACATAGTAAAAATCTAAAGAAGCAAAGTATGTAAAAATAAATTAGAATTAAACATATAATCACGACTAGATCTGAGAGAACATAGGCAAAAAGTGTGCTTGAAATTCCACGTTTTACTTTAATTTCAAAGAAATTGGACCACTGATCTTTGTTACAGTATCCTAAAGGCAGAAGGATTTTAAACAATGTCCTAATTTGACTTCTTTTTTTGAGTATGTTGAAAATGAGTCTTCTCAAAACACAAAGTAGTAGGGCCACGATGAAATTATTTCTCTGATCTCCCGTATTTAATGACTGAACTCAACAAAACTTCCATCCTGTATGGATCAAAATGGATGAAACCACTGTGTTTTTAGCTGTTTCAGGTGAAATAACAGAATCCCAATAGAAACAGGGTATCACCCAACCTAATGTATCTGATGCATCGCCAGATTTAGACAGTTGTTTTCAGCTAGGGAAACTAGTCTGTTTTGGCCAAAATGTAACTGGGTTAGCTGTTTTCAAATCAGAAAATTGCTTATACAACAAGGAAAATAGAGGGAATAAAGTGAATTAGCTATGGTGACAGAGAAATAATGTCAAGCCCTAATAAAACCCAGAGTATTGTGGTGGGTCGCAGTGAACATGGCCAACCTCTTTTCTCGAAACAACAATCTCACCAAAATAAGATAGACACCAGAACAAGGCGAGGAAAGGTGAGGGCTGAGCACCTCGATTTGCGTTCGAGGCATTCAACTAGGCACAGCCCAGGTGCTGGGTGGCTCAAGCGAAGGCCTGAACCACATTAGTCAGGTCCGAACCTTGACTTGGGTTCAGTCCAACAAATTAACTAAACCCCTATCAAGAATCCTAGATCGTTCTCATAAATCTAGCATCTTTATTCACAACACATGCACCTTTGATGATTTAAAAGCTAGGTTTCATCTACTCATAAACATACTGTCTTTTATGTTAAACTAACCTTTTCCTTAATGATTTCTTCTCTATTTGAAATCTGTTGCTGCTTCTGTGAGATGATTGGGCTTGCTTCTATTTCATTCGCAAGTTGCTGTTTCCACTCAAACTGCGATGTGATTATAAGTATTACCAGTAGAAAAACAAGAACCACGGGCCTTGACATCATCATCAACAATCAACAAAACCTGTTAACAAGGTAAACTAGCTTGTCATGTTCAACATAAATTATGTGAAAAGCTTCACCACGAAAGTCGTAGCAACTAAGATGGCTATACCGAACTGTAAGAAGAGAAACATCAATCAAATTGCACAATGATCAAACAAAAGACTCTAATTTTAAGCCTCCAACTTCCTTCACCTGCAAATCAACCACCAAGATCTAGGGGGCAACGATCTCATTTTTCCGACCAAAAACATAAAATTGAAAGCCCCGAAACTAAAATTTCTTCACACTAAACAATAGGATATTTCCAGAAAACTAATCAAACCATAGGACCAAATTCAAGCATGCTCAAGAAAAACAAAGGGGGAAACTCACCAAGCATCGCATGAGAATGCCACCTTTTCACAATTGGCGTAGGAACTTAGGGCAGAAGCAGTCGAAACTGAATTCAAATTCGATGTTCTATCTCGGTGATTTCGGAGTTGGGGATTGTTCGGGTGATTTGGGAAAAAAAGAAACAGGGGATTTCTCTCCTTTCGAGAACCAACCACGAAAGACGCGGATATTAATGTGAGACGCGGCTGCCGCGGTGACTTTGCCATTGATACGCAATGACGCTCGGCGTCCCTCGGCCATTGGATTAAGATTCTACGGTCTGGGAGATGGTTGGACCCCGGCTAATGTACGTCAATCTTCCACTCCGCTACCGATCAATTCTTTGACCTTTCCGTTTTCCCTCACCCGTCCGACTACCACCATCGTGATTGCAGAATAGTTGGCCCCACACGGTTTCTACCTATGGACGGCCGTATGTACTCGTGAGGATTAGAAGAGTATGTGCGTTGACGAATTCTGAACCATCTCAAGAACGTGAGGAGCAAAACACCAAATGGCTTTGATATACAGCAAGCCATTTTTTTTCTCCCTTTTTTACTGCCGACATTTCCATTTTCATATTTTTACCATACGAAGACTCAGCTTTCTCAAATATCACTTTTTACCTAAAAATAAAATATTATATATATTATTAATATTAAATATTTTAGATCAGTGGTTCAGGATCAATCCCGACTTAGAGAGTCAGCTATCAGGCTAAATTAAAGAATTTTCCGAAGAAAAATATTTTACAAATACATAATTAAATATAGAAAATATATAATTTGCATAGTTTAGTTAATCAAAGGATACTGTTGATGAGAAATAATTTCACCGAAAAATTATTTTATGAATATATAATTAAATATAGAAAATATATAATTTATATAGTTCAATTAATCAGAGGAAACTGTTGATGAGAAATAATTATCCAGTATAATTATTTTTTTATATATGATAAACGATGAAGATAGAATTCAAGCCTACAGCTCTACGATTAACTACATCATAAATGTGCAGATAAAATTGTCTCCAAATCAATAATATACTAATGGTGTTAATAAGGAAAATATTCTTCCTCGATCATAACTTAATATATGGTTGTATTGTTAGTAAAATTTGATCAACAATCAAATAATATACCAATCCAAAATAATAGTTCGTAAAATATTTTGTCCATATCTCATACATGGTATGCTAGGATGGGGAATATTTGGTATAAAATGCTCTCCTTTGTTTACATAAATAATAATAATAATAATAATAATAATAATAATAATAATAATAATAATAATAACAACTATGATCAATTATTATTCACTAAAATTTGAAAAAACTCACTTGATCTTAATTTTTGTATAGGTTGATCCCCCCTTAATTTTCGAGCACGTATCCAAGTCCCCCTTTTAGTTATATTCGACTTCTTGGGCATGTGGTTTTAAATCGAGTCAGGTTGATTAAGATATCACCGATATCATCACTATTATTTTAACGTTACCCATAATATGTTAGTCATAGCTGCTCTACAAGTCAATCACTTGAGTGATGGTATATATGACATGCTAAATAATCTTTTTGCTTATTATTATTATCGATATTTTTTTTTATTTTATGTTACATATTTCATATATTGTGATGTTCATGGAACTATATAATAAGAATCAGATTGTGACGAGATAACGATAATGAGACGGATTCACCTTTAAATATATACAATAAATAATCTCGATCATAAGTTACTAGAGAAGGACATCGAGATAATCAAACAGACTAGTATGTTATATATCCGTTCATACGATAAAGACAGTTGATCTCATAGTTGCTCGTGTGGTGACGCTATAGGTGCTCAATGGAGAATAAGTTCATTAATTGATCGGCTCACCGAATATTAGATGGTTGATAATACCTCACCATCAAACATTGATTTTGTAATTACAGTTGTTTATCTGGTCCTTAGATTTGAAACACCAAGAATGTCCTGTATAATTATTATACTATTTGATATTGGATTTATATGTTTGAGATTTTTAGATCTAGCACAATTGATCATCAGGAGTGACAGTCAATCTTACGAGGGTAATTGAGTATTGATAGAGGATCATCCACTCTCGGTGTTATGAGAAGAATATCGTATGTGTTCTTGATTAGGCAAATCATTGGCTAGGGTTATTCAGATTGAGAGAGAAAGAGTTCTTTGGGAGAATCTAATTAGAGCGAGACTCGAGTAGAAATCATATGGACCTAACAACACCATGCCTTGTATACAGTCTTTGTGATATTAGATGGATGAGAGAATATAGATATATAGTAACTAAGGATAGACATGTCCAATGGATTGAATTTCCTTATATCATTTGGGGACTACGACGTAATGGCCTAATATGTCTGTAATCGATAAGTCGAGTGAATTATTATGAAATGATGATTCATTGAGTCAGAAAGAGTTCTAACAAATATGACTCACGACCAGCTCGATATTAGACCTAGAAGGTCATACACATATGATAGGTGTTGCGATGAGTAGAGATTTGGATATGAGATATCTGTTGGAGCCCCTATCTTATTGGATATCCAGTAAACCTCTGAATTATTAGATCCTATGAATAATATCAAATAAGAAGCAATGAGAGGTTATTGGGTAGAGATTCATTAATCTAAGAGGCTTCAATAGTTGGATGAAGATCTAATATCCAATAGAGCATGATCTATTAGGGTTAAGTTAGTAAAGACCTCTATAAATAGGAGGGAACTAAATGGGCCATAAGCTAGACCCTTTTTGGTTGTCACCTCTACTCTTCTCTCCTTCTCCTCATCAGCCAATAACCCTAATTTGGGACATGTGTGCGAGTCATAGGTGTCCTACAAATCAATCACGTGAGTGATGATATGTGTGACATGACATACAGTCTTTTTACTTATTATCATTATAATTTTTTTTTATTTTATATTACTTATTACATAAATATATTGTGATGTTCATGGATTTATACAATGAGAATCAGATCATGATGAGATCATGATAATGAGATCGATTCACTTTTAAACATAAATCCTAAATAATCCTAATCGTATAGGAAAATCTAGGGGCGACATCACATACGCAACAGAAGAATATCGATCGACACTTGAGGCATTGAGGTCAACCATCATCGAGGCATCCGAGTTGACCATCGTCCAAGACATCCAAGTTGGCTAGCACCCAAGGCATCTAGGTTGGATAGCACTTAAGACATCTAGGTCACCCAGCACCTAAGGTGATTAGGTTGGCCATTGCTGGATGGGGTAGATTAGTCTAGCTGCCGGCTTGATGTAGGCAAGTCAATCTAATCATTTAGGGTGTTGCCTCCTCTAACACACTTATCTCAAATCAAGCGTGGGGGTTTGCCTGATCCACCTATGAACAACGTACCAAGCTAACACTTGGCTACACTTTCGAACCTATCAGAAAGAGCTCCCAAAGTACACCTTCCAAGGGGATAAAATGATAGGAAAAACATCCTCTCCCAATTGTAGCTCGACATGTTATAACACTATTAGCGAAACCAAGTTAATAATCAAGCGATGACACCAATCTAAAATAACAGTCCATAGAATGTGAAATATTTCATCCATACCGTACCATAGAATATTCTCTCATATTAATCCACTAAAAAGAATCACCTTAGGCATCATAACCAAGGTTTGTTCACTAAAATTAATTTACTTTTATTGATAGTTGAGCATCCAAGGGATTTTATAAGAAAACACACTCAACCTCGATCTTTTTATAGATCGGTCACGGAGCACACATCCGAGTCCACCCATACCCTAAGCAAATATTTGAATTTCTCTTTCAGCCACGTTAAACTTTTTGTGCATGCAACCTCGACCAAGTTAGGCTAGTATAAATATCACCGATGTTATTATTATCAGATATAAATAATAATTGAAAGTGCCATTAATTAGTAAATACCTTAATAGATCATCATAAAATATTATACTTAAATCTCATTTTCATCATTTACTTTTTTATAAATAAAAATTATTATTATTATTATTATTATTATTATTATTATTATTATTATTATTATTATAGCATGATTTAGATTTGATTATAATAGTTAAATGAATATTTTATGTTCCGCATGTTAGATCATTAAACTAAGTGGATGTTCATTTATATTGAAGATACATAATCAAATAAATTCTTATACATTTTTTATTGTTTATCTTCATTAAAAAAAATAACCTACTAAAAATAAAAATAGAATTTGACATTTTCATTTTATTGCACATTTATCTCTGACTGATCCTCAATGCTTTTATTTTATACTTATTGGTGAAGCAACATAAGTTGCATGAGATTTGATTCGAATGTTCGACTTACAAGATCTAATACTAATTAGGGGTGTATTTGATAAGATCTTTTCAACTAAGTTTATTAAATAAAATTTTAAGTTAAATGAGAGAGAGAGAGAGAGAGAGAGAGAGAGAGATTGTGATCCTATTTATAATAAGAGGATGCTAACAGCTTGTGATTAGCGGAAAGTTATGACTGAGGTCGATTTGATGTCGATAAGACTGGATATTGTCGCAAAGAGTTAAATGAAAAGAATGGGAGTAAAAGCTAGAATTTGTTTTCATATCCACAACTGGTTTCAACCATTCCTAATGGAACTCTAGAAAGTAACATCAGTCATTTTTTTTTATTTTTTTATATCAAAGTGAAATAAATATTCATGTTTTAGTTTCTAGCAATAAATGTATCTTATCTCTAATAATTTTTATTTCGACTTACTTTTAAAAATAATTCCTTTTTTTTCATTTTTTTACTGTAGAGTGTTCCTTTTCTCATTTTTTAATATTTTTTTATTTTCCCCTAAAAATGAGGTGCTTTATTTATTTTTTTGTTTCTTTCTCTTTTTAGTGGTTCGCCTTTTTTTTTTTTTTTTTACCTCTTGGCCCGATTCAAGGCATTAAGAATTAGTTCAATGAATTGTGAATCGAGAACCGAACCACTTCAAGATCACAAAGAATAACAATGATAAAAAAGAATCCTAAAAATATTAAAAATTGATAAAATGAGTTTGAAGACATGAAAATATATGCCTAAAGATTTCAAATATTTTATAATATTTAATTATAACTAAGTGACAAAAGATTTAGTCATAATATTTTTTACGTATAATAAATAAAATTGCACAAATCTATAATAATTGTCAGCTTTCTTTCTTTTTTTCTTTCTTTCTTTCTTTATATATATATATATATATATATATATATATATATATATATATATATATATATATATATATATATATATATATATATATAAAAAAGAAAGAAAGAAACCTTAATTTAGTTAAATTTTCTACCTATTTTATTTTTAATATATAATACCTTCAAATTGCTTTTTTTTTTATGACTTGAATGCAATATTCTATGTCTTTCGAATATGAGCTAGCAAAAGCTAATAGGGGTTATATTAATCACACTATTTTCTTTAAAAATAATGTAACTAGATTTTTTGTGCATTTATATGCATTAGAATGTTAATTTTGAAAACCACAATAATTTGAATGTTAGGCTATCATGTTTTTCAAATTATTTTGCTATTTTATTATATATTTAGTCACAGTTTTATTTACCATATCATTTTTTCTTTTCTTTTTTTTTAAACTTGATTCTTAATTTTTGGAAAAGGTGTTGAGTTTGTTGAATTGTAAAATAAAACATATTATTTTGATAGATAAAATCGAAAATCAAGAGAAGAAAACAAGGAGAGGGTGCTTAATCAAAATAAATTTGAGAAAATAAATAAATAAATGGATTCATATTTATTTAAAAATATAAAAAAACGGATGATTCACTTGTAGAATAATGAGTCTCTTCCTTTAAACATCTATACATTTCCAAATGGCTCTTGAATCAATTTGTAAAATTACAATTTTAGATGGAATTATTTTGTTCATCCTTTTGCCCCTTCCTCTTTTCATCACTTTCTACTTTTTGTTATCATCATGCATTTGTTATCCATCATATCATACGTGTCTCTCTTCTTAACCATCCATTATCATTGATCCCATTTGTAGGCTTCCACATTTTTTTCTACCTTGGACATGGTTTTACCTCTTTCTCTTTCATTTTCTTTTTTGGCTTATGTTATTATGCTTGTCTTTCTTTCTCTCTGTTTCGTCGTCATCTTTTTTTTTTGTCTCTTGCATTATTATTAGTCTTCTCTTTTTCTTTTGTCAAAAAAAAATTATATTATAAATCAATCTAAATAGTTAAACTTTGATTACTTAGCTATTTAAAAAAAAATAGATGTTTTTTTTATCATATCAAATAAGACGATCACAGAGACATATGGTCTCTGAAACATATCACTAATCAATCCAATTATTTAGCTAAATTTATGACCCTGAACTAAATCATATATAATTGTTTACTTTATGTAAATAAAATAAAATAAAATATTAATTTGAAGATATTAATTATGTTAACCTAAAGATCTTCATTATCGATAATATTTTTTTGTTATTTTGTAATAATCAACCAAACCTAAATAAAATACGCTTACTTTTCTTATCGACGATTACGAGATGATAA
Source organism: Musa schizocarpa (assembly GCA_900464855.2). Taxonomy (NCBI): domain Eukaryota; kingdom Viridiplantae; phylum Streptophyta; class Magnoliopsida; order Zingiberales; family Musaceae; genus Musa; species Musa schizocarpa. The sequence goes on along the minus strand of LS990925.1, from coordinate 10,817,473 downwards.
TAAATTTCTAGAATCGAATCTCAATCTCAATTAGTAGTAGTAGTAATAATAATAATAATAATAATAATAATAATAATAATAATAATAATAATAACAATAACAATAACAATAATAATAATAATAATAATAATAATAATAATAATAATAATAATAATAATAATAATAATAATAATAATAATAATATACTTATTTCATCCGGCAATTACGCCAAAAATAAAAGGTGCATTTTTCACCGAGGCTGTTCGTTTCCCTCTTTGCTGTCTCGCCTCCGCTCCTCACTTTTGCCGCAACCCATAACCCTAACTGCCGTCCTAACACGTCGAGGCTATCAATGGCGGACGCGTACTGGCGGTATGCGGACGCGCGCCACCAAGCGGCGGCGCAGGCGGCGGTTGTCGTGCCCACTCCCCAGCCTGCCCTCAAACGGCCTCGCTCTGACTACCCTGGTACGTCGCACCTCGCTGCACTGGCCATTACTTCCTTCTTTCGCCTCTTGTTCGTTGTCTTTCTTATCTTGTGCTTCGGTTTCTGGGTATTCTTTTTCTTTGCTGCTTGTTTGATTTTTCTAGGGTTTTGCTGCCTCCGTGGTGGCAGCTTCTAACTCAGCTGTCAGACGGCGGATCTGCTTTCTTGATATGATAAGTTGGGAGTAATTAAATAACGGTTCCAAAATTTTAGCCGATTTTAGGTCGGCGAACAGTTGTGGGGTTCCTTGAGACCCCTTTTGATTCAGAAGAGCGTCTTTTATGAAATTTGTGATATTTTGGTGTAGAAGAGGTGTTTCTCTCGGTGCTACCTTAGGACTGAAAGCAGAACGCTGGGATTTTGTAGGCTGGAAGTGATTAGGTTCCGCAGGTGATGGAATTTCTTTTTCCGTCTCTTAGCCAGAGAAATCTTTTAATATTTTTGGGTTAGATTTTTTTTTTCTCATGCCAAGATCTTCTTATTATTTCATTGGATAAGAGAACTTCAGAAGCTAGATTTATCTGCCTGTACAGCGTAGAATTTTCTTTGACGGACAATCAATATTTGCCAAGGATTGGTTTTCTCTTGTCAGATTTCGATGTTGTTTGACTTTATAAATCTGAACAAGCTCCTGTAATATAATGTTCACATGGCCATGTCATGCACAACTTTCTTTTTTCGCTCTACTTTCCATAAGTATTAAGGTGACTTTTTCTGAAAGAGAAACTTCTCCACAATGGCAATATTAGTAGAAATATGAAATCATCTGAATTTTTATTTATCAGTTGCTATGCAGTTGGACTTACATGCCAGGGTTAATCGTATTTCACCTTTTTCTGTCAGTGGTTTCCATAAGCCCACAAGAACATCTAGATATGATTTGAGACGATGGATTTATGATTAAAAAATTGAACTTGGTTCAAATGATGAAGCACTGTATTAGAGGAAAGTCTTTGTTGGGTTTGGAATATATCTGCACTAGGTTAAAACTATTTAACAACCATAGAAAAGTAGACTGCTCTTTGTTCACAATTACTTCTGTGGTATTCATAGTATCAGTTTTCTTTGACTGAGATGCTAGAAGAATTGCAGTAATTTGACTGATTAGCTGATCATAAAAATTGATATCAGGACTTGATCGGGATTGGTTGGGAACATTTGGAGAGGGATCAGTTTGATTGGTTGAATCAAATTAGCATGATCAAAGTTGACGAGTGGGATGATATAGAAAAGTTATAATAGAATAAAAATGTAAAAATAAAAAGCATAAAATAAATTTATCTTATGCTAAATGATTCTTCTATCTTCATATGTCTTAGTTTCTCTTTTCCAGAAAAATGAAACTGAAACTATAAACAATACTCAATTATATAAAATTAGTAATGTAAAATTACAAAGAAAGATCAACTAAGAGTAACTACTATATGTTCATTGGAAATAAAGATATCCTACAAATATTTTAACCATACAAAGATTCAAAACTTTTCATCCTACACTTTTGAATGTATCAGTAATCTTCATTGTGGCCCCAGTGTTACCCTAATAGTTATTCAGGTACAGGGTAATATAAAAACAAATAAATAATATGATTTTAAATAAATTCTGATGCCATCCTCCATTTTCTATGGTAGGATTCTTATTTCCTTCAAATTTTAAAGAGTAGTGTCTTTTTTTTTTTTCTATTATACCCGTTTCATTATACATGATGACTAATGGTGAATATTGTAACAATGTTGGTTAATGTCATTATGATGGTTGCAACAAAATGTAAATAGTACCAGTGTCCTATCTTTCACAGTCAGTCATAAATTTTATTTTTGTATTCCCTCTATCTCTGTATCTCGGCCTTCCTCTTCTTCTTACCTTCTCTCCTCTCTTACTTTTTCTTTAGATATCATGGCGTTGGTTAAAATTGGCCAATTTGGCTTCAGTTGGATTGATATAGCAATTGGATTAATATTTAATCACTAGGCCAAGAAATTACCTGGCATAAGGTTGAAAGGTACTGATATGGATTGCTTGTATCGTGTCATAATACAGAAATAATGCCAACTTCAATGAAATTAAGTTTGTGGTCCACGTTGTAAAAGGGGTTAGAATCATTGTAATTGTTTCTTGAGCATTTTTTTAGTTGCATCCATATCTATTCTGGATGAAATGATAAAAGAGCTCAGCAGTATGGGCCCAAGCAAATTGTGGTACCGTTGAGTATTTTTTAAAGTTTTTTCCATCACTGAGGATATTATGAGATGCAAAACTTCAATAAGATTGTGTGTGACCCATTGCATCAGAAAAGTTTGCTGGATTGACTTGAGAAGTTTTAACCTGACTATGGCAATTTCTTGGCCAAATTATTAAATTTATAGTGGACTTGTGTAAATTGGTGGGATCGTGGTGGTTGGTTGGAGTCGATGGATGTATAATGGATTCTGATTGATATCGATTGCTGAATGGTAACTTTGAAAAGAAAAATTAATGACTGAAAGATGAAGGTAAGCAGGCTTTTGTATCAGCATTGTGATCGCTTATATCAACCTAGATTTCTGTGTCAATTTTTAAAAAGGTTTTTAGGAATTTTTGAATTAAGAATGAATTACTTGGTGACCAAGTACAGGATATTTCCAGATCTATTGAATTGTGCTCTTAATTTTTTTTCTTCAACAAATTTACCTTTTGGGGAAAGCCAAGTCCATGACTATCTTTCATGATTTACAAAGTGGTTGAGTTATTTTCAATTTGCACTCTTTTTTTGTAAGATAAGCAAGTTTGCTGATGCATTCATCCAGAAAACATACATTTCTCATCGACCTTCCTTAATAAGTGCAATCATTTCTCTTTAAAGATATGCCTGGAGGTTCGGAGATGCTTGGTTATTACACTCATGATGAAGAGAGGGCTGGATACCGTGTAATTAGGGATACTGAAACAGTTGAAGCTTCCTATGATCGTTACTTACGAAACGGGGTACATTTCTAATGCTTTGGTGCTTATGTGTTATTCTTTGATCACGAGGCTAACTTGTGGAATTTTTCATATAGATTTCATCTTATGGCGTTGGAGAACCTGTTAGGCCTGTTGCTGGAGCAATTACTGCTCGCCCTGTTGATGATCGGCGAGTAATGGGTGTTGCAGGCATGGATCGGAGTGGATATGGTGGTGGGAGGCTGGAACCACCTCTTCCTCCAGATGCCTCAAACACATTATTTGTTGAGGGCCTCCCTTCAGACTGTATGCGCAGAGAGGTCTCTCGTATCCTTTGCTGTGTCCATGTCTTTCACTAGTTAGTGTGGGTCTTCTGCTGTTTTCCCTTTACTTTTGCTGCAGATATATTTCGTCCTTTTGTTGGGTTCCAGGAAGTCAGGCTTGTGACGAAGGATTCCAGACATGTAAGTCCTTTTACATGGGAGAATTAGTTTATTTGATGAACTTTCCACTCAATATTCATATCATCAATATTTTAAATTCAAATGCTCAGCCTGGGCAAGATCCACTTGTCCTATGCTTCGTTGATTTTGTCACCCCTGCTCAAGCTGCTGTTGCGTTGGAAGCCTTGCAAGGTGAACAAAAATGCTAAGATGCTTAATGCCACTTATGTTTCAGTTATCTATGTTGCTGCCTATTCTTGTTGTTTATCGTAATGGCATTCCAGAAGTATAGTATACCTGCAAATTGTGAATAAATGTCATTTTCTTTTGGATCCCTAGTGGTTCTTCTGATGCTGCTAAGATTTTGATTTTCCCTGCCTACTGGCCCAACTGTATCTTCTTGCCATTGATTAGTCAACTTGAAATTTAATGTTAATATGGTTTGATTTGAAAAGTTGATGCTAGGGGATTAAATAGGCATATGCCTTCTGCCACATCAGGTGCTCTCAAGTACAACATTTTGAAAATCATAGACATAGATGCGAGAATTGGATCTAGAGGTATATCTGCGAATTGAATTGAATTAGATGACAGGTTTGTCTATGGCATTATCTGAGTGCCTTTTTTGAGACTAGGCAAAAGTGAGATACAAGGATATGTAGATTTATGAGGGGAAACGACTATCTATGACTTAGCTATTGTGTTTGGTATGTGGTTAGTGGGGATGGACATGAGAAACCAAGTAAACTGCTTAAAATCAAGGATTGACTTGAGAAGTGACCAGTCAACATGGTTAAAATCAGGGATCGCAGTATCGGTTACCTTACCTGTGTCAGTCCATGACTGGACCAGTACGGTCTGGTCCATTCTGGTGTACCATGGTATGCCGGAACGTACCATGATATTGTTGGGCATGTGGGCAGCGGTTTTGGCAATTTGATTTGGGCTGGTCCTCCTTACAACTCGGTTTTGGCAACTCCTCAAAACGGGTGAGCCAAACCCTAGGTGAAAGATAAAAAATATATTATATATATGCTGAACCAAACTGGACCACCTGGTTTGGGCTGGTTTGTGTACTGGTTGGTGATTGGACTGATAAATACCTGCCAAGCTGGACCAAACCAGTCGGTTTAGCAAACCATGTGTTGGAATCTGATTGCCTTGGAACTATCCATTCAGAGAAACTTTGGCATTGTCATGAATGTCTAGATAAGGAGTTGAAGATCATATATTAGCCCAGACATGATAAAATAGCATGGTCAGTCTTGCTATTAGATTGGTAGGCCATGGATGATCCACTTTCTGAACTTTCTCAGACAAAATGTTACTGTGAATTTGAAAGTTAATAATCTAAGTCCTTTTATTAGTGGAAATTTACATGTTCTACCCATGTATCAGTTTGAAAAAATAGACTCATCTACCAGTATCCATACATTGGCACTGTTCTAGTAAGAAAAATTATCTAACCCTTGCATTGTTCCGTTATTTTTTGACTATTTAATCTTTTCATTTTGCTCTGGTAGGAATATTCATTTCTTTTTCTACTGATCACTCATTGTTCTTTCTTAATGTTTGTTGGCACTGTAGGATTGTTATATGCTTTCAACATTTGGCTTGCTATTAACTTTGGAACTAAATGGGGTCAGAATTTTTGGCTTTTAAGATGGAATATGTTTCGACCAAAGTGAGGCAGCATGATTTTGCTGCAAATAGGTATATTAAATTTGATGGACTAAGATTGAATATATGAGATGTAACTTAACTATATTAATGCTAAGAGAAAAGAAATGAAGTTAGGATCGATGAACAAGAAGGTTTTTGTAAGTTAAGTTTTTAGGTGTCTTGGATCTTCTATTCAACATGGGAGTGGTTGATAGTAGGTAAAACTGGAGTGGTTAAAGTGGAGAGGGGTATCGAGAGTTTTGTATGATTACTAGATACCGTTTAGATTAAAAAATAATAAAACATTTGTTAGGCCAGCCATACTTTATGGTCTCAGTTGTGTGGGCAAGAAACAAAAATAAAATACAAAGTTTTTATTGTTGAGAAAAGAATGATTCAGGTGGATTTGCGGGGTCTATAGGACAAAATAGGTAAGATTCATTTAAGATGGTATGGACATGTTCAAAGAGACTTAATACTGTGATTAGATGAGATGAGACAATTAGTATTAGTGATGCAACAGAAGGTAGAAGGAGAGCTAAGAGGATCTTGTTAGAAACTATACCTAGTAATTTAGTTATTCGTAATGTTACTAAGGATATTGTCTTTTATAGTGCTCGGTGGTGGTAAATGATCCATGTAACCAACCCTAAATGGTTGGAATATTACAGCTCGCTATATTATAACTTGAAGAACCAGTTCATGCTATTTTACTGCATGTTAGTTAAACCATGGGAATTGTGCATAGTGTGATTTCAGGTGTTAAAATTGTATAGATTGACAAATGCCATTGCTTTGTTTCTCTCCACGGTATACATTAACTTCGGTGGATATGGCTTATTGTTTTTATTATTTCATGTGAGTGCAAAGAGTGGGTATATTATCAGAGAAAAGTAGTCATTGTTCAGTTTTGCAGGTTATAAATTTGACGAAAATGATCGAGAATCATCAAACTTGAGGCTGCAGTTTGCTCGCTTTCCTCCAAGGTCTTCAGGTGGGCATCGTGGAAGACGTTGAGTATCGGGTTTTCAATTGCAGGTGATGTGCCCAATTTGTATATTCTGCTGTTTGCTGTGAAATCTTCAAAAGAGTAGCAGTACTTTTTATGATGGCATTTTGAATTGAAATCATTGTTCCATGATTACTTTTTCCTGTAGGTCTGGTCAGATTTGGAGGACTTGTGTGTTGTTGCACCTAATAGTTGATCTATTCCTGACCTTTACGCCAAAATACAATACAAGTATCTGTAATAGGCATTCGAAATTTGAAGTAATCGAACCCTTGTGTGACTTTTTATCTGTCGTAATTTGAAGTAACCATCGGTCCGAAGCTATTCGAACTTAGCGCAATGAGTCGCAAGTTGAAAATTTTGTTTGGAATTGACTTTTAAACCGTGGGTGAGTGGATGGTATTGTATTCCAACAGATGGTCCGATGCCATCTGACTATCTGATGCTGCTCAAAATGAGATTAAAGAAGCAGCACGCACTAGTCTTAAATTATCATTTTGAGCAGCTTCTTTAATCTCATTTTGAGCAGTATCAGATAGTTTAATGGCATCGGACCATCTGTTGGAATTCCAGTGTGTTGGTTTCGTGACAGACGGCTATTATGTATGGATCATGACTCTATATTAGTGTCTGCATGTATCAAAGATTGACATTTCTCGTCAGACGTCGTCAGATAGAGACACGGGTGAGATGTTTCTGGCACGTTGTTGTAAGATGACGTTGTTTGAACTGGTGAGATGTTTCGTCAAAGAAAGACCTCGACGAGGAAGGATGCAATCAAAGCTCTTCTCATCTCCAATGCATTAAAGAATCAGGTGGCAATCGAAGCTCCATCCATCGACAGGGCAGGCATAGGGCATCTATGCAAGTACAAAAAATAGTAATCCAAAATAAATGATCAAAACCATCGAGTCAAGCAGTTATGAATTCGATGGGTTTGTCACGTGGAATAAAGAATCGAGTTGGTGAGTCATGATCTTCAAGATCAACATGAGAATTAGAGATGAAAAGGAGAAACATTAATCGACCGTGATGTTCCATTCTTGAAAGGACATCATCCTTCATCCATCCTCTTTAGTTAGTTAGAGGAGGTAAAGAGGGATTGATAGTAACCATGGACGATATTTTGACCCTTTGGAAAGAGGATTTGGGATACTGTCGAATGGTGAAAGTTGGAAGGTGCGAGGATGCCAGAGTTGTTAATAATCATAAAAAGAGAATGAAGAAGACCGACTCTATGACCCCTCCTCCCCTTCCTTTTTGCCACCACTACCGAGACCCTTTATTTATTTGCCTATGACTATAATCTTCTTGGA